>CAUYPK010086954.1:0-39006 GCA_963574355.1 Loris lydekkerianus | reverse complement strand
ATCCAATGTACTCAGCCCTACTATGAAGGTAAACTATAGCTTTCACATGAAGGCTATAACCCAACTATACCACAAGACTATGAGGAAAGGACCAAGGAAGGGGAAGGGAGGGGGGAGGTTTGGGTGGAGGGAGGGTGATGGGCTGGGCCACATTTATGGTGCATATTTTTATCTATAATAAAAAAAAAAAAAGAACCCCAATATGAATTTTCACCTTGCCCACTTTCATCTGGAAGACTGAGAGTTCTGACCCTCTCTTGGTCACTGCTGTAATAAGTCTCGTCTCTGTTTTTTTGTTAGGATGAAAATCATGGCCCTCCTGGAAAATGTAATTTTCTCTCTCCGCTTATCTTTCTTTTAAGGCTAGTCTAGTGAGGCAGAGGGAGTGAAGAACAAAGGAATTTCTAATGGGTTGTGATCAATTAGCTGTAAACATCACTGCACTTGGACCAGCTTGTAATTTTGTCTTGTATGTAAACAAATGATAGATGAGAGAAGTCTAAGGGTCAGGAGGTTATAGAAGTGACAGTTTCTGGGCCATTTCACGTTTTAATCTTTCCAGCTTTCCTATTTGTTGGACACCAATGGAGTGACTATGAGCAGGGCACTTACTATCCCTAAACCTTAGTTTCTTTATCTGCAAATGCATGGCTCAGCCCATGGCTTAGTAGTCTATTAGTTCTAAATAACCATAATGTTTATTCAAATATCATGTGCTACCATCAAATAACCAGTGTCAAGGCAACAAATGCCTAGATTTGAAGAAATATATTTGAAAATAAAGGCCGGGAGCCATAGCTCATGCCTTTAATCCTAGTACTCGGAGGCTGAGACAGGCAGATAGCCTGAGCTCAGGAGTTTAAGACCAACCTGAGCAAGACTGAGACCCTCATCTGTACTAAAAATAGAAAAACCAGCCAGGTGATGTGGTGGTTGCCCATAGTCCCAGCTATTCGAGAGGCTGAGGCAAGAGGATCTGTTGAGCCCAAGAGTTTGAGGTTGCTGTGAGCTTTGATGCCATGGCACTCTACCCAGGGTGACGGAGTGAGACTCCATCTCAAATAATAAATAAGTAAATAAATAAATTAAACTATTTTAATTAAAGTAATAATTAATTTTTAAATATTTAATAACATTTAAATTTTAATTAAAATTTAACAATTTTTAAATATTTAAATTTTAATTAAAATTTAACAATTTTTAAATATTTAAATTTTTTAATAATTAATCTTTGTAACAGAGAGGGGAGAAGGGAAAAAAATCTTCAGAGTAGTATTTCCCAAAATATGTTTCTTAGAACATAGCCTCTTGATATTATATCTTGAGGTATAAAAAAGGAACTCTATGTCAGATAAATTGGGAAGCACACCAGATCCCCTTTTTGGAGAGTAATTGTAAATCATTTTAACTTTTTTTTTTGAGACAGAGTCTCACTCTGTGGCCCTTGGTAGTATGCTGTGGCATCATAGCTCACAGCAACCTCAAACTCCTGGGCTCAAGCTATCCTCTTAATTCAGTTTTTCTATACTTGATAGGGACAGGGTCTTGCTCTTTTTCAGGTTGGTCTTGACCTTCTCAGCTCAAGCAACCCACCCTCCTTAACTCCCACAGCACTAGGATTACTAGTGTGAGCTACCGAACGTGGCCCATTTTAACGTTTTAAACACTGACTGTTTCTCCCATGTTTGATCAGAAAATTTATTTTTCATTGGTTATTTATTTCCTACAGAAATTCACTCTTGGATATTCTGCCTTGTTATGGTTATATAATGATATCACCTTTGCTCTGTACCTACTTGGAAAGAGAATTATGGCACCTGCAAAAAGGAATCCCAAAGGCAGCAGATATATTTCACAACCTTTGCAGCCTTTAATAGGGAATTACTAATGCACATGGTACCAGGCATCAGTAACATATTTGGCACACTATAACTAAAAATCAACCGATCAGCCTCATTTCTAGTCATATGGTCTTTGATGCAAAAAAAAAAAAAAAAAAAAAAAAAGACATTTAAACTTCTGCTTCTTTCCTGGATTTACTCTATCATTCCTATTCACTAAGTGCCTCTAGTAAGGAATGGTAAGTAGGTTTTTTTCTCTCATGACAACTTTGATCCATGGTTAGTAGCTGCCTGGAGTAACATGTTGAAAATGATTGTAGGCTTGGTGGGAAAATATGCTGTGACTGATTCTTAATGTCTGTTGTGGGTGTAATGCTATGATTGATTGCTGATGTCTGTTGTGGATGCAGACTAATGGAAGAGTGCACAACATGGCATAGAACGATATGTGTATTTCCTCGTGGAAATCAGAGGTTTCTTACAAACAACTCACCTGGGTTTGGCTGGGGAATTAAGACTTAATACATTTAAGTTCCACAATGAGTTGTTAGGATAACTTTATAGGGTTAGAGTAAAAAGAGTTCTTTCAGATTGGAAGGTAAAGATAAACTGCCGGTAAGAGTTGAGCTGGAGGCCAGGTGCCAGTGGCTTGTGCCTGTAATCGTAGCACTCTGGGATGGAGGCCAGGGCGGGTGATCCCCTGAGCTCAGGAGTTCACAACAGTGAGACCCTATTTCTACTAAAAGTAGAAAAGCTAGCTGGGCATAGTGGCAGGTGCCTGCAGACCTAGCTACTTGGGAGGCTGAGGGAAGAGAATCACTTGAGACTGAGTCTGAGGTTGCTGTGAGCTAGGCTGATGCCATGGCACTCTACCAAGGGTGACAGATTAAGACTCCACTTCATAAGAAAAAAAAAGGAGAGTTGAGTTGGACCTTGAAGAGTAACCCTAGTAAGATTAGCCCACATCACAAAGTCCAAAGGCTGCAGATACTGGCTTGGATGTGGAGAGAGTGGAACACTTTTACACTGTTGGTGTGACTGCAAACTAATACAGCTTCTTTGGAAGAAATTATGGAGAATCCTCAAAGAACTCAAAGTAGACCTCCAATTTGACCCTGCAATCCCACTATTAGGAATCGACTAGAAGAAAAAATGTCATTTTATCATAAGGACATTTACACTAGACTGTTTATCAAACCGTGATTTATAATTGCCAATAGGTGGAAACAACTTAAAGGCCCACCAATCCAAGAATGGATTAATAAGCTGTGGTATACTTATACCATGGAATACTATTCAGCCTTTAAAATAGACGGAGACTTTACATCTTTTGTATTAACCTGGATAGAGTTGGAATGAATTCTTCTTAATAAAGTATCGCGAGAATGGAGAAGCAAGACTCCAATGTACTCAATTCTAATACGAAGCCAGTAGATGATCTAATACACACCCACATAAGAGGAAAACTCAAATCAATTCAAAGTGGGGGTAGGCGGGAGAATGCGGGAGCAGGGAGAGGGGAGAAGGAACAGGGATGGGTGTGCTCCAAATTAATGGGCACAATGTTAGGGTGTATGACTCACCTTTGGGGGTGGGACACAGTTATAAGACCGGCTTTACTTAACAAATACAAACAGTGTAACATAATTTGTTGTACCCTCCATTAATCTGAAACAATAAAAAAAGAAAAGAAAGAGAAACAGGTGAAGTTAATTTTAACAATGTATTTTGTTTATCCCAATAAATGCAAAATATTGTCACTTCGTGTTGTCAATATAAAATTATGAGTGAGATATTTCACACTCCATTTTTGGCAAAAAGTCTTCAAAAGCCAGTGTGCATATTACTTATAGCACCTTTTAATGCAAACTAACCACATTTCAAATGCTCTTTAGCCACAAGTGGTTAGTAGCTACCACACTGGATAGTATCATTCTAAACCAATACTGTTCTTAGTATATTCTTTCTTCCAAAACATTTGAACACAGTTAATTAAGTTTCAGAAGATCCCCCAAATTCTATTCTAATAGACGTAAATGCTGCTATTACAATCAGCAATCTTTTCTACTCTGAAAAATTTTCTATAAATGCATGATAAGAAGCCTTTGCCTTTTCTTTGTCATGACAATGGGGCCCATTCACTGTCTATGGCAAACATTTCTTGCTCTGTAAGCCTGTATCTTGTTCTTACTCTGTAAACCTATTTTTCTCTTGTTCAATAAATTTTGCTTCACACCTGCCTTAAAAAAAGAATCTTATAAGAAAATCCCACTAATTTATTAATTTTTTCAAAAAATTGTCATTCAGGCCAGGCACAGTGGCTCATGCCTGTAATCCTAGCACTCTGGGAGGCTGAGGCAGGTGGATTACTTGAGCTGAGAAGTTGAGGGACCAGCCTGAGCAAACACCAGACCCTGTCTCTACTAAAATGGAAAAAACTAGCCAGGCATTGTGATGGACACCTGTAGTTCCAGTTACTCGTGAGGCTGAGGCAAGAGCTTGAGCCCAGGAGTTTGAGCTGTGGTATCATGGAGCTCTAGCCTTGGGCAACAGGGTGAGACTCTGTCTCAAAACAAAGTAAAATAAAATTGTCATCCAATTAAAAAAAAAAGATCCTTTTTCAAGGTTAGAAATTGTTATTTTTATTTTATATTAGCAGTAGGAAGGCAGTTATAAAATACAAAACAATACTGGTTCCTAAGACTTTCTCTCTCTCTAGCCTTTTTATAGACTTTTGTTTATTGTGGTAAAATACACATACCATAAAGTATACCAGAAACCATTTTTGAGTGTGTGGTTGAGTGGCATTAAATTCGTTCACATTGCTATGCTGCCATTACCACCACCCATCTCCGAAACATTTTCATCATCTCAAACTAAAACTCTGTTGCTGTTAAACACTAATGCTCATTGTTAGCCAAATGGGGTGGTAGGCACCTGTACACCCAGCTACTTGGGAGGCTGAGGCAGAAGGATTGCTTGAACCTAGGAGTTTGAGGTCACTGTGAACTAGCCTGGGCAACAGAGTGAGACTCTGTCAAAAAGAAAAAAAAAAAAAAAAAAAAGAACACTAACTCTCATGTCTCCTCCTCCCGCCCTCCCCTTTCCCTCCCCCCAGCTCCCCCCCCCCCCGCCTTCTAGCAATAACCATTCTATTTTCTGTCTCTAGGAATCTGAATACTCTAGGTACCTGACATAAGTGGAATCGCACAGTGTTTGTCCCTTTGAGACTAGCCTATTTAACTTGGTATGATGTCTTTAAGGTATTTCCCTGTTGCAGCACATGTCAGAATTTCCTTCCTTTTTTAAAGACTAAATAATATTTTGGGGCCTGACGCAGTGACTCATGCCTGTAATTCCATCACTCTGGTGGCAAAGGTGGGAGGATCACCTCAGGAGTTTGAGACTGGCCTGAGCAAGAGCAAGACCCCATCTCTAGGCTCAGCGCCTGTAGCTCAGCAGCTGGGGTGCCAGCCACATACACTGGAGCTGGCAGGTTTGAATCCAGCCCAGGCCTGCCAAACAATGACAACTACAACCAAAAAAATAGCCAGGCATTGTGGTGGGCGCCTGTGGTCCCAGCTACTTGGGAGACTGAGACAAGAGAATTGCTTGAGCCCAAGAATTGGAGGTGGCTGTGGGCTGTGATGCCATGGCATTCTACCCAGGGTGACAAAGAGAGACTGTCTCAAAAAGAAAAAAATAAAATAAAATAAAAAAGACCTATCTCTCCTAAAAATAGAAAAACTACCCAGGCATTGTGGTGGGTGCCTGTAGTCTGAGCTACTCAGGAGGCCGAGGCAAGAGGATCACTTGGAGGTTGCTGTAAGCTATGATGCCATAGCACTCTAGCCTGGGCAACAGACTGAGACTCTGTCTCAGAAATATAATAATAATAATAATAATAATATATTGCATGTATGCATCACATTTTGTTTAGCTATTCGCCTATTAGTGGATACTTGGGTTACTTCTGTCTTTTGGCTGTTGTGCATAATGCTGCTATGAACATGGGTATACAAAATCTATTTGAGTCCTCCTTTCAATTTTGGGGCCATATATACCCAGAATTAGAATGGTTGAATTGTGTGGCAATCCTGTTTGGGGAATGGGTGGGAATCTCCACACTATTTTCCTTAGCAGTTACATCAGTTTACATTCCCATGAGCAATATACCAGGATTTCAATTTCTCCACACTCTAACCAGCTCTTGTTATTTTCTTTCTTTCTTTCTTTTTTCTTTTTTTTTTGAGACAGAGCCTCATGCCGTCAGCCTGGGTAGAGTGCAGTGGCATCACAGCTCACAGCAACCTCAAACTCCTGGGCTCAAGCAAGTCTCCTGTCTCCGTCTCCCAAGTAGCTTGGATCACAGGCACCCACCACAACTCCCGGTGATTATTTTTTTTTTGGTTGTAGCCGTCATTGTTGTTTGGCGGGCCCGGGCTGTATTCTAACCAGCCAGCTCAGGTGTATGTGGCTGGCACCTTAGCCGCTTGAGCCACAGGCGTGGAGCCACTTTTCTTTTTTCTTTTTCTTTTCCTCTTTCTTTCTTTCTTTCTTTCTTTTTTTTTTTTTTTGAGACAGAGTCTTACTTTGTCGCCCTAGGTAGAGTGCCATGGTGTCATAGCTCACAGCAACCGCCAACTCTTGGGCTTAAGTGATTCTCTTGCCTCAACCTCCAGAGTAGCTGGGACTACAGGTGCCTGCCAGAATGCCCAGCTACATTTTTGTTGCAGTTTGGCCAGGGCTGGGTTCGAACCCACCACCCTCGGGATATGAGGCCTACGCCCAACCCACTGAAACATAGGCACCGCCCAGTTCTTGTTGTTTTCTACTTTTGTGCTTGTTGTTAGTAGCCGTCCTGAGCATGAAGTGGCATCTCACAGTGGTTTTGATTTGCATTTCCCTAATGATTACAGATATTCAGCATCTTTTCATGTAATTATTGGCCATTTGTGTATCTTTTGTGAAGAAATGTTTATTCAAGATATTTGCTCTTCTGAAAAATAATTAATTGGGTTGTTTTTGTTTATTTTGTTGGTTGTAGTTCTTTATGTATCCCGAATATTAACCTGTTATCAAAGATATGATTTGCAAATATATTCCCCCATTCCATGGTTGGTCCTTTCACTCTATCGATAGTGTCTTTTGGTACTCAAAAGTTTAAAAGTCCAGGTGCAGTGGCTCACACCTGTAATCCTAGCACTCTGGGAGGCTGAGGAGGGTGGATAGACTGAACTCATGAGTTCGAGACCAGCTGGAGCAAAATTAACACCCCATCTCTACTAAAAATAGAAAAACTGAGGCAAGAGGATCACTTGAGCCCAAGATTTAGAGGTTTCTGTGAGTTATGACACCATGGCATGCTATCAAAGGCAACAGCTTGAGATTCTGTCAAAAAAAAAAAAAAAAAAAAAAAAAGTTTAGGCTCTGTGCCTGTGGCTCAAGCAGCCAACGTGCCAGCCACATACACCTGAGCTGGCAGGTTCGAATCCAGCCCGAGCCCGCCAAGGAGCCAAGGAGTTGGAGGTTGCTGTGAGCTGTGATACTACAGCACTCTACCCAGGGTGACAGCTTGAGGCTCTGTCTCAAAAAAAAATAAAATAAAATAAAAAAAGTTTAAAATGCTGATGCAGGACAATATTTTTTGAGATGGACTCCCCAGGCAATTGAAGCAACACCAAAAATACACTACTGGGACCTGATCAAACTAAAAAACTTCTGCACAGCCAAGAACATAGTATTTAAAGCAAACAGACAGCCCTCAGAATGGGAGAAGATATTTGTAGGTTATGTCTCTGACAAAGGTTTGATAACCAGAATCCACAGAGAATTCAAACATATTAGCAAGAAAAGAACAAGGGATACCATCTTATTGTGGGCAAGAGATTTGAATAGAAACTTCTCTGAAGAAGACAGGCGCATGACCTACAGACACATGAAAAAATGCTCATCATCCTTAAACCTCAAAGAAATGCAAATCAAAACCACTTTGAGATATCATCTAACTCCAGTAAGATTAGCCCACATCACAAAATCCCAAAACTATAGATGGTGGTGTGGATGTGGAGAAAAAGAAATACTTCTGCACTGCTGGTGGGAATGCACACTAATATATTCCTTTTGGAAAGAAGTTTGGAGATCATTTAGGGATCTAAAAATAGACCTGTCATTCGATCCTGCAATACCTCTACTAGGTATACATCAAGAAGACCAAAAATCACTTTATAACAAAGATATTTGAACCAGAATGTTTACTGTAGCCCAATTCATAATTTCTAAGTCATGGAAGAAGCCCAAGTGCCCATCAACCCATGAATGGATTAATAAATTGTGGTATATGTACACCATGGAATATTATGCAGCCTTAAAGAAAGATAGAGACTTTGCCTCTTTTATGTTTACATGGATGAAGCTGGAACATATTCTTCTTAGTAAAGTATCCAAAGAATGGGAGAAAAAGGATCCAATGTACTCAGCTCTACTATGAAACCAATATATAATCACCCACACTTCCATATGAAAGCTATAATCCAACCACAGCTCAAGATGAAGGGGAAAGAGGAGGGGGAGGGCACAGGGAGGATGAGTGGAGGGAAGGTAATTGGTCAAACCACACCTATGCTGCATTTTACAAGGGTACATGTCAAATCTACTAAGTGTAGAGTATAAATGTCTTAACACGATAATTAAGAAAGTACGGTGAAGGCAATGTTGACCAATTTGTTGTAAGTATTTCAAATTGTATATAAAACCAGCACATTGCAACCCATAAATGCATTATTGTACACAGCTATGATCTAATAAAAATAAATAAATTCTGATGCAGTCCAATTTATTATTTTTTATTTGTTGTCTGTACTTCTGATGTCATGTTAAATTGAGTTCTTTTGAGAAGGAAATCAATGACTTCATAGTCAAAGAACTTATCGTATAGTCTAAAAGTTTGACTGACAGAGGGATCTTTCATATTTTAATCTCCTGACCCCTTTTATAGAATCAAAGATTTTTTTTCTCTTTCTGGAAAACACTGTGAGCTCTTTCCTTTTTCTTTTCTAAGACAGTGTCACTTTGTCACCCTCGGTAGAGTGCCATGGCATCACAGCTTACAGCAACCTCAAACTCTTGGGCTTGAGACATTCTCTTGCCTCTGCCTCGCAAGTAGCTGAGACTACAGGCACCCACTACAACACCCAGCTATTTTTAGAGACAGGGTCTGGCTCTAGCTCAGGCTGGTTTTGAACCTGTGAAGTCAGGCAATCCACCACCTCAGCCTCCCAGAGTGCTAAGATTACAGGTGTGAGCCACCATGTTGGGCCTTGTGAGTTCTTTTCTAATGCATGTTAGAAATATTCCTTCCAAGTAGCTTTCTGAAGTTTGCTAATTTATGCATAAGACCTTCTCTTCCTGACCAGAATTGGTCCGGGGCCCGTTCACCCTCAAACATAAACCTCGTTCTTCCTCTGCTCTTCTCTGTAGCACAGACACTGACACTGTCCCCTGAAGGCTGCATGTTCCAGATTCCCATGGCAGCCAGCTCCTGGCTGGGATTGGGCAATGAAAGTCACTGGCATACGACTACAGAGTGGGTGTAAGCTATTTCTACTCCCAACAATTCTGACACCAAATGTGTGAGTTTTTTCCATACACCAACCAGTTCTCCAACTTCCCTGACACCAACTGGGTGTGCTACAGTACAGCTTTGTTCTGACACTAACTACCTAGAGTTAATGCAGACATTGCACAGGTCTTGAAAGACTGCATCCACTTAAGATGCCACTCTCAGGTCCTTATTATCCTGTACTTCTTACCAACTACAAATAATCTCTGGCGTTTCCTTTCTTTTTCTTTCTCTTCTGTTCTCTTTCCTTTCTTTCTTTCTTTTTTTTTTTTTTTTTGAAACAGTCTTGTTCAGTCACCCAGGTTAGAGTACAGTGGCATGATCATAGCTCACAGCAACCTTAAACTCCTAACTATCTCAGCCTCCAGAGTAACTGGGACTACAGACATATGCCACCATGCTTGGCTAATTTTTCTGAGTTTTTCTGTAGAGAGAGGGTTTAGCTCTTGTGCAGGCTGGTCTTGAACTCCTGGCCTCAAGAGATTCTCCTGTCTTGCCTCTCAGAGTGCTAGGATTACAGGCGTGAGCCACTTCAGCCAGCCAGAGTGCTGCAGTTTCATTTTGCAACAGGATCCGCTAATTGTGAAGCCAGTCCTGGCTGGTATGTTGGGTATAGCAGAAGGGTCAGCAAATTTTTTTTGTAAAAGGCCAGAGGGTAAATATTTTAGGCTTTGTAGGCTTTGGGAACTCTACTCCCAAAGTAATTTGAGTTACAACTACTCAACTCTGCCGCTGTAGTGGTAAAGCAGCCATGGACAAAGTCAATGACTGAGTGGTAGTGTTTCAACTAAACTCTATTTTATTTCTTTTTCTTTCTTTCTTTCTCTCTCTCCTTCCTTCTTTCTTTTTAATTTATTTTTTATTAAATCATAACTGTGTACGTTGATGCATTTATGGATTTCAGTGTACTGATTTGATATACAATGTGAAATGCTTACCTTGAACTAAGTAACACATCCATCACAATTACACTCATTTCTTTTTTTAAATTTTATTTTATTATTAAATCGTAGCTGTGTACTCATTTCTTAATAGTTTTGAAATGTACCATTGCATCATACACATTAGGTGAGGTCCTCCCAAATACCCTCCCTCCTCCCATATTCCTTTCCTCTTCCCTCCCTCTCCTCTTCCCTTCTACTTTCTGAACTATAGTTATGTTTTACCATTTGTATGAATGTGTAGGTGATTATATATTGATTTCATAGTAGTATTGAGTACTTTGGATGTTTCTTTTTCCATTCTTGGGATATTTTACTAAGAAAAATATGTTCTAGCTCCATCCAAGTAAACATAAAAGATGTGAAGTCTCCATCTTTTTATGGCTGCATAGTATTCCATGGTGTACATACACCACAATTTGTTGATCCATTCATGAGTCATTGGGCACTTGGGCTGTTTCCATGCTTTGGCAATTATAAATTGGGCTGCAATAAACATTCTGGTGCAAATGTCTTTGTTGTAAAATAATTTTTGATCATCTGGGTATATACCTAGTATAGGAATTGCAGGATTGAATGGTAGGTCTACTTTTAGTTCCTTGAGTATTCTCCAAACTTCTTCCCACCAGCAATGTAGAAATGTTCCCTTCTTTCTGCATCCACGCCAACATCTGCAGTTTTGGGATTTTGTGATGTGGGTTAATCTTATTGGAGTTAGATGATATCTCAAAGTGGCTTTGATTTGCATATCTCTGAGGATTAAAGATGATGAGCATTTTGTCATGTATTTGTAGGCCACATGCCTGTTTTTCATCAGAGACGTTTCTGTTCAAGTCTCTTGCCCACATAGAAATGGGGTTATTTATTTTTTTCTTATTGATTAGTTTGAGTTCTCTGTGGATTCTAGTTATCAGACCTTTGTCAGAAGCATGACCTACAAAAATCTTCTCCCATTCTGAAGGTTGTCTCTTTGATTTACTTACTGTGCTTTTGGCTGTGCAAAAGCTTTTTAGTTTGATCAGATCCCAATAATGTATTTTTGGTGTTGTTTCAATTACCCCAGGGATATTTTTTTTTTTTTTTTTTTTTTTTTTGAGACAGTCTAACTATGTCTTGCCCTGGGTAGAGTACATGGTGTAACAGCTACCAGCAACCTCAAACTCATGGACTCATGCTGATTCTCTTGTCTCAGCATCCCAAGTAGCTGGGACTACAGGCGCCTGCCACAACGTCTGGCTATATTTTTGTTATAGTTGTCATTGTTATTTGGCAGGCCCCAGTCCGGGTTCAAACCCACTAGCCCCGGTGTATGTGGTCAGCGCTCTAGCCACTAAGCTACAGGTGCTGAGACCAAAACTTTATTTATTAAAAGAGGCAGCTAGCTGGGTTTGGCTCACTCATGGCTCACTCCTCCCTGATATAGCACAATCTTTCCTAAAAGCATATTGCTGCCAAATGATAAGAAACAATAATCATTACAAGTCTATTTTCCATATATGAAAGGATTCTATAGTAATCCTTCAAACATGGACCAAATGTTAGAAGCCAAACAAGGACAGTGTGTGAGTGTGTAGCTGCTGTTTTCCATTAGTCCCTCCAAATTCTCTCTCTATCCTTCTACACCCAGCTCTGGGCCCCAGAGACTGACCTGTATGGTCTGTATCAGTGGGGACCCTTGTCCTCTGTCTTCTGGTTGAATTCTGCCAATAGGAGACACCACCGGTGGGAGAGCTTCCTTATGCTGGGTGAACATATGGAGGTGATGGGAAGTCAGTGAGCCCAGAGAGGGTATGGAAGTTCCATGTCCCCTTCTTTATACCTCGCCCTATGCATCTCTTCCATTTGGCTGTTCTTGAATTTTATTATTTATGGTAAACCAGTGACAATAAGTAAATTGTCTTCTTGAGTTCTGTGAGCTAGTCTAGCAAATTATCCAACCTAAGAAGGGATTATAAGAATCCTTAGTTTGGCTGGGTGTGGTGGCTTATGCCTATAATCCCAGCACTTTGGGAGGCCACAGTGAGAGGATTTTTTGAGGCTAGGGGTTTGAGACCAGTCTGGGCAATGAAGTGAGATAACATCTGTACAAAAAAATTTTTTCTTTTTTTTGAGACAGAGTCTCACTCAGTTGCCCTGAGTAGAGTGACCTGGCATCACAGCTCACAGCAACCTCAACCTCAAACTCTTGGGCTCAAGAGATCCTCCTGCCTCAGCCTCCTGAAGAGCTAGGACTACAGGTGTCTGCCATCATGGCCGGCTAGTTTTTCTATTTTTGGTAGAGACAAGATCTTGTTCTTGCTCAGACTGGTCTCTAACTCCTGAATTCAAGCAATCCATCAGCATTGGCCTCCCAGAGTGCTAGAATTACAGGTATGACCAACTGCACCTGGCCCAATAAACTTTTTTAATCAAATAATTAGTCAGGCGTGGTAGTGTGTACCTGTAGTCCCAGATACTCAGGAGGCTGAGGCTGGAGGATTGCTGGAGCCCAGAAGTTTGAGGTTGCAGTGAGGTAAGATGACACCAGTGTACTCTAGCCCAGGTAACAGCCCTGCCTCTAAAAAAAAAAAAAAAAATCACTGCTTGTTCAAATTTCAATAACATTTTCAAGATGACAGCAGCAAAGCAATAACCCAAACTTAGGAACCCTCTAATTATGGAACCAAGTAGAACAGCACAGGCCACGTAATGCCAGAGAACCCCCTGAGCGATTGCATGGTACCTGGACATGGAAAGCATGCTCTGCATATGGCCTGTGTGGGCAGCAGATCACCAATTACTTGGTGTGCTTCTGTGTGTCTTCAGTCAGATGACTGCTATTCTGTACTATGTACCTTGTCTTTTTTTTTTTTAACAGAAAGTGTCTTACTCTGTTGACCAGGCTGGAAGAGTGCAAAAGCATGACCATAGTTCACTGCAGCCTTGACCTCTTAGGATCAAGCCATCCTTCTGCCTCAGCCTCTCAAGTAGCTGGGACTACAGGCATGTGTCACCACACCTAGCTAGATTTCTTTCTTTCTCTTTCTTTTCTCTTCTCTTTCTCTTCTCTTTCTCTTCTCCTCTCCTCTCCTCTCCTCTTCTCCCCTCCCCTCCTCTCCACTCCCCTCCCATCCTCTCCTCTCCTTTCTTTTCTTTTTCCTTCTTTCTTCTCTCCTTTTCTTTCTTTTAATAGAGACAGGGTTTCCACTGTTTCTCAGGCTGGTCTAAAACTCCAGACTGCAGGCAATCCACCACCTTCACCTGCCAAAGTGCTGGGATCATAGGCATGAGCCAAGGCATCTGGCATCTACCTTGCCTTCTGTTTCAGTAAATATCTGTGACATGAGTCAAATCATGACAATTTCTTGCAACAGTAATTCTTTTGTCATTATTTATTTATTTATTTATTTATTTATCTTTGAGACAGTTTTACTCTGTTGCCCAGCTAGAGGGGTACGGTGTCAGCTCAAAGCAACCTCAGACTCCTGGGCTCTAGTGATCCCCCTGCCTCAGTCCCCTGAGTAGCTGAAATTAGAGGTGCCTGGCACACCCACAGGCTCAAGGTAGGTCTCAGGTAGGTCTTAAAAGCCTGAGATCAAGGGATCTTCCTGCCTCAGCCTCCCAGAGTGCTAGGATTACAGGCGTGAGACACTGCACTTGGCCAATTCTTTCATCTTTGAGACAGTTTTATCTTTGCCATCTATTGTAATCCAGGTGTACAACATACCTCCTGGTTTCCCTCAGAGTAGTGTCAATATTTTATAATTGTTTTTTATAATGCTCTCAAGTATGTTTGGCAAACCCTAAGTTAGAGCCTTCTGTCATTACATTGCAGATTTGAGGTTAGGTCTTAGTATCACCTTGACAATACCAAAGGAAATAAAATACAAAGTGGAACTCTTAGCACTCCAAAAATGTAATTCCCCACAGTTAAGTATAGGATTGTCTGCTGTAGGATGATACATATGTTCCACAATAGCCTCATTTTCTGCAAAATTGCACGCACTAAAAATCACAGGGCTGGTCCAGAGCAGTGGCTCACACCTATAATCTTAGCACTTTGGGAGGCCAAAGCGGGTGGATTGCTTGAGCTCAGGAGTTTGAGATCAGTCTGATCAAGAGCAGGACCCCACCTCTACTAAAAATAGAACAGTTAGCTGGACATTGTGGTGGCCGCCTATAGTCCAGCTATTCAGGAGGCTGAGGCAAGAGGATTGCTTGAACCCAAGAGTTTGAGGTTGCTGTAAACTATGAAGCCACAGCACTCTGCCCAGGGCAACAGAATGAAACTCTGTCTCATAAATCAATCAGTCAATCAATCAATCAATACATAAAATAGAAAAATTAACCAGGCATTGTGGTAGGACCCTGTAGTCCTAGCTACTTGGGGGGCTCAGGCAAGAGGATCGCTTAAGCTCAGGAGTTTGAGGTTGCTGTGTGAGCTACGTTGATACCAAGGCACTCTAGTTTGGGCAACAGAATGAAACTCTGTCCCAGAAAAAGAAAGAAAAGAAAAATGACGGGGATGATGAAGGAACCAGGGTCAGGGCTAGCCAGTCAAAAACCTATGTTCCATGACTAGAGCTCTAATAAGAAATAACAATTCAGGCCAGGCACTGTAGCTCAAACCTATAATCCCAGCACTTTGGGAAGCGGAGGTGGGAGGATCACTGGAACCCAGGAGTTGGAGACCAGCCTGAGTAACATTGGGCAACATAGTGAGACTCCTCCAACTTCATTTCTACAAAAAAAATTTGCTGGATTAGCTGGACGTGGTGATATACTCTCATAGTCCTAGCCACTTGGGAGGCTGAGGCAGGAGGAACACTGGAGCCCAGGAATTTGGGGATGTAGTGAGCTATGATGAGACCACTGCAGTCTACCCCAGGTACCAAAGAGAAACTTTGCCTCAAAAGAAAAAAAGAAGTTACAATTGCTAAAAATGACTAGGTGTTTGGAATTTTATGCATCATTTCAATACCTTATCGGACAGTCAAAAAAATGTTTCCTCTTCTAGGGCCCTCAGAGGATTTTTTGGTAGAGGCTATCTTTGGTATCAGATAACCCAGGATACAAATCCAGGTTCTGCCACATACCAGCTGTGTGGCTTGGGGGAAGTAACTCACTAACTTTTTTTTGAGATAGAGTCTCACTATGTCACCCTCAGTAGAGTGCTGTGGTGTCCTAGGTCTCCCAGCAACCTCAAACTCTTGAGCTCAAGTGATTCTCTTGCCTCAGCCTCCCAAGTAGCTGGGACTACAGGGACCCGCCATAATGCCTAGCTACTTTTAGAGACCAGGTCTCGCTCTGACTCAGGCTGGTCTCAAACCCTTGGGCTCAGGCAACCCACTATGAGCGACTGTGCTCAGCCTATCACTAACATTTTGAATGCAATTTCTTTCTTTGGAAAGATGGGAATTTTATAACATTTATCTCCCAGAGTTTGAGAAGTGGTAATGGTTAGAAGTAAATATGATTAAAATTCTTCATACATGGCTGTTAGTATTTTAACAAAATAGTGGAAAATATGGTCTGTGCTTTTGAATTGGGTAGCACTGAGCTAGGCTTGTATTAGCCCTCTTCCACCCCCGGGGTTCACAGGGAATCAAATGTGCCCTTCCAGACGCTTACTGAGGATTTGGAGATTGGACTGTTATTTTTTTCTACAATCCTATTATTTTCATATTCCTTCTTTCCTTACGCAAGGTGATGTAATCCTCGGCCATCTGCTTCTTCCTCATCTAAAGGCCACCTCAAGTCATGTTTTCTCTAAGTATCCTCTTCCAGGGCCCAGCAGGGAGGGTACCCTGAGAGGTAGCGTGCCTGGGGGACAGTCCAAACACCACGCCAAGCAGTGTGACCTTCAAATCATTTTAGCAGAACAGACCTTATGGAATAAGCCTGCGTTTGCCTCCCTGGCATAGGATGAGGGAATCATTTCTGTTATGACATATATAACAGTCCATGGAAGAAGCTAACTGATCCTATATGAGCAAGAAGCTCTCTAATGAAATATTTATCCCTTCCTTATTTGGTAGGTTTTTAACTCTTTATCAATCATGAGTTAAACTTGTGAAAACTGATTGCTTTTAAGAAATAGGATACTTGGGCAGCAACTGTGGCTTAGTGAGTAGGATGCTGGTCCCATATACTGAGGGTGGTGGGTTCAAATCCGGCCCTGGCCAAAATGCAACAAAAAACAAAGTAAAATAAAATTTGTTTAAAAAAATAAAATTAAAAATAAAAAAAAAAAGAAACAGGATACTTATACAAATTAGGTCGATTGTAGGGTAAAATAAGTTTTAGGGGTAGCACAGAGATAGGCAATTGCTCTACTGTTTACTAGCTGTCACCCAGGGCAAGTCACATCCTTACAAACACCTGCTTCATCATTTGGGAAAAAGAGCAACCAACTTTGTGTGGTCATCTTGAGGATTCAGTAAGCAGCAGCCAGTTTTGTAAAGCACTTAGTGCCTTGCCTGGCAAGTAGTAAGTGCCCATAAATGTTAACTACTGTTATTATGTATTGTATTCTTACTATCATCATCAGTTAGGGGTGACTTCCAAGCAGTGACGGTAAATAGGGAAGGCAGCATTCCCTCTTATCCCCGCTTTAACTTCCATCTGTACATTCCATCTTCCCTACCTTTACCACACACTAAGTTCCTTTCTCTTTAACCCAATCCTGATGGGTGCTGATTTTAGGCGAGATGTTTAAGAAAGCTGGGTGGAATTGAAGAAGAAGCAGGGGGAAGACATGGATTAAACAGGAGGTCACATGCCAGGAACCTCTACTAAATACTGGATAGAAAGATGGTGGCGCATAATGGCTCATGCCTGTAATCCTAACACTTTGAGACAGGAGGATTCCTGGACCTCAGGAGTTTGAGGTTGCTAGGAGATAGACTAAGGCTGTGGCACTCTACCCCAGGACCACAGAGTGAGACTCTGTCTCAAAACACAAAATAAAGGCCTGGCATAGTGGCTCACCCCTGTAATTCTAGCATTCCGGGAAGCCGAGGTGTTTGAGCTCAGGAGTTCGAGACCAGCCTGAACAAGAGTGAGACCCTGTCTCTAAAAATAGGTGGGTGTTGTGGTGGGCGCCTGTAGTCCCAGCTATTTGGGAGACTGAGGCACGAGAATCACTTGAGCCTAAGAGTTTGAGGTTGCTATGAGCTGTGACGCCAGGGCACTCTACTAAGGGTGACAAAGTGAGACTCTGTCTCAAACAAAACAAAACAAAACAAAAACAATGTAAAATGTTTCTGCTGTTTCTGCTGGGGGCAGTGACTTCAAAGTACTTCAGTAATCCAAGGACTTTTGGGGGGGGGGGGGAGAATCCTTGAGGCTAGGAGTTGAGACCAGACGGGCAATATGGCAAGACCCTATCACTACAAAAAATTAAAACATTAATGTGTTGGAGTGGTGTGTCTATAGTCCCGGCTACTCAAGAGGCTGTGGCAGGAGGCTCGCTTGAACTCAGGAGTTTGGTGTGTCTATAGTCCCGGCTACTCAGGAGGCTGTGGCAGGAGGCTCGCTTGAACTCAGGAGTTTGAAGTTGCAGTGACTAATGATTGCACAACACCACTCCAGCCTGGGTGACAGAGCAAGACCCCATCTCAAAAAAAAAAAAAAAAAAAAAAAAGGCAAAAAGTTTCACATCCATACAATCCAAGTCTTCAGAAATAAACCTTTACTTGGTACAAGCAAGAGAGATGCATAGGGTATCTCTTAAAAATGCTAACTGGTTAACTCGGCGCCTATGGCTCAAGTGGCTAGGGCACCAGCCACATATACCAGAGCTGGCAGGTTCAAATCCAGCCCAGGCCTGCCAAACCAAATGATAGCAGGTGTTGTGGCGGGCGCCTGTAGTCCCATCTACTTGAGAGGCTGAGGCAGGAGAATCACTTAAGCCCAAGAGTTGGAGTTTGTGAGCTGTAATGCCACAGTACTCTATCCAGGGCAACTGCTTGAGACTCTGTCTTCAAAAAAAAAAATTGGGGATGGAGGCCGTGCCTGTGGCTCAAAGGAGTAGGGCACCGGCCCCATATGCCGGAGGTCAGCCCCATATGCCAGAGGTAGGTGGTTCCCCCAGCCCCAGCAAAAACTGCAAAAAAGTAAATAAAAAATTAAAACAAATTTTTTAAACTGGTAATTATAAACAATAGAAGGCAGTTACTTCAAGTTAGAGATTTTATTTATATAATCTACATTTTATTTGCATATATTTCTGAAAATTGTTTAATCATAAGAAGGGAAAGATCTTCCTTCATCAGAATCACCTTAAATATCCTTGGAAAGCTCAGGGTCAAAACTGGGGGAATTTCACTCTCCAGTGTTCCCTATTTTATAAGTTGCAAATAGCTTCAGATATGCATCACTTTCCTCCTAGTTTATTGTTTAGAGTGAGCACAAGCCACTGAGAGCACATCTTGTGCCCTGATTCATAGAATTTTGGCCCCTGCCTCAAGCTGAGGCAGCCTGAGTGGAGATTTCAAATGTGTCATGAGGTTTCCCAGCCAAATTCCTCCTGCACCAACTTGAAAACTTGTTATAAAAATAGCCCTTACGGAGGGAGCCTGACCAGTGACAAAGATTTCCTAGCTGGGAGCAGGAATAAAAAGGTTGCTGTTCTTCTTTTTTAAAAATCTGCTTCAAGGTCTCTATCATGTGGATTTGCTTTTAAGATTGTGTTTTAAAAATCACCCTTGTACTTGAGTGATCTGTTTGAGAATGAAATTCCTCAATCTTGATGTCTAATTGGGTTAATACTGGGTCAGATAAAGGATTTAAAGAAAACAAAACAGAGCCTTATCTTTAGTTTGCCCGGGGAATAAATCTGAGTACAATCTATCTAGGAAATTTGGACAATCTCTAGGAGAATCCTGGTGGTTAAGGACTCTAGGTAGCACAGAAAAAAGCAAATCCTGACTCCAGTGTCTTTCAAGAGTTAAGAATCATATTTCAGTTTTTGAGGCTCTAAGTGTATTAAAAATAGAAGAAATAGCAAACAGGGTACTGTGTGGATGAGGGAAAACTTCCCCTTCTCTGCTATTTACCATGTACTTGGTAAAAAATAAATAAAAAAATAAAAAAAATTTAAAAATTTTTTTAAAATTGGGGAAAATCACAGAGTGATTACTCAACAACCCAATGGGTGCAGGACGTTTATATACCCTCATTTTAGAGGGGGATGAGGAATTATAGGTTATTTTGTTTAGGGGCAATAAATGGTTACTAGGGAGGATGAATGGATAGGAAAAGGAAAACAGATTAACTTAAAAATTCTCTTTGAAAATTGAATTAATGTGAGAAACAGGTATTATGCTGTATTTAAAGTGATTGGGTCAGATCTGGTTCCATTCTTGATCTTCTTTTCTGTAATATATTGAGATAACCAAAAGGGGAAAGAAAGTTGATTGTTCTTTTTGATTAATCTATCTTTTTATTAAGAAGGAAAACCCCTTTCAATGCCTGTTGATCTTTCAGTCCTTTATTCCAAAATGCTATTTATGTGAGGCGAGGTAGCTCAAGCACTCTGGGAAGCCAAAGTGGGTGGTTTGTTTGCGCTCAGGAGTTCAAGACCACCCAGAGGAAGAGCAAGAACCTGGTTCTACTGAAAAATAGAAAAATTAGCAGAGCACTGTGGAGGGCACCTGTAGTCCCAGCTACTTGGGAGGCTGAACCAAGAGGATCTCTTCAGACCCCAAGAGTTTGAGGTTGCTGTGAGCTAAGATGCCAGGGCACTCTACCAGTGGCAAGAAAATGAGACTCTGCCTCAAAAAAAAAGAAAAAAAAAATACTCTTTGTATCAAGTAGTTATATTTTGGAGTGAAATTTCCTGAGCTCCCTCACTACTCTCCTTTTACAGTTAGATACTTATAACACAAGAGGAAACGAAATATAATTGCCTATTTACCAGGTAATAGTGAAATTTATTTGGAAGTATTAATGCACAGTCCCAATGAGTATGTTGGTTGATAACAGGGCATAATTTTATTTTATTATTTATTTATTTATTATTATAATTTTTGAGATGGAGTCTCATTATGTTGCCTTCGGTAGAGTGCAGTGACATCACAGCTCACAGTAACCTCAAACTCTTGGGCTTAAGCGATTCTCTTACCTCAGCCTCCCAAGTAGTTGGGACTATAGGCACCCACCACAATGCCCAGCTATTTTTGTTGTTGTTGTTGTTGTTGTTGTTGCAGTTGTCATTGTTATTTAGCTGGCCCAGGCCAGGTTTGAACCTGCCAACCCCAGCATATGTGGCCGGTGCCCTACACACTGAGGTATGGGTGCCACTCTATTTATTTATTTATTTATTTATTTATTTATTTATTATGAGACAGAGTCTCAAGCTGTCACCCTGGGTAGAGTGCAGTGGTGTCATAGCTCACCTCCAACTTAGGCTCAAGTAATCCTCTTGCCTCAGTTTTTCTATTTTTAGTAGAGACAGGTCTCACTTAAGCTGGTCTCGAACTCATGAGCTCAAGCAATCCACCTGCCTCAGCCTCCCAGAGTGCTAGGATTACAGGCATGAGCCACCACACCCAGCAACAGGGCACAATTTTAAAATTTAGAGTTCCTGTCAGTTCGTCTCTGGGACTCTGTATAACCTCATTGGGCAATAATGTCTAAAGGTCTAAATCTGAGACCTTTAACAAATGTGAGGTTGGGGTCAAATGTCCCTTCTGTCCCTGCCTGTGACATTCCCTATCTGGTGCTGCCTGCTACCAGCTGGGTGACCTTGGGCAGGCTGCTCAGCTTCTCTTGACATCACACTTCCAATTTATAAAATGCCACATTGGTATGTACTTACAGTGTTGTTCTGGAGAATTTCATGAGGTAACATATATATATATATATATATATATATATATTTTTTTTTTTTTTTTTTTTTTTTTTGTTTGTTTTTTTTTTTTTTTTGCAGTTTTTGGCCAGGGCTGGATTTGAACCCACCACCTCCGGCATATGGGGCTGGTGCCCTACTCCTTTGAGCCACAGGCGCCGCCCCAAGGTAACCTATATTAACCATTTGACTCAGTGTCTGGCATTAGTAAACAATCAAAAAATATTAGCTAAAGTTGGTCACTATTATTAGAGCTAAGACTCAATGCTTTGGCCAAAGTTTACTCAAAGGTCTGAGTCACTGCCATACCCTAAAAGTGTTTATTCTTGTTCATTCAACACATAATTTATTGAGTGCTTATTTTTAGTTTTCTTAATTTTGGATTATAAATACCACTTCTATGTTCTAATTAGTAAACTAGCCAGAGCAGGAAAAGACATTACCCAGGGTCCCCCTTGTCACAGGCCTTCATTAGTTAAATGTAACACTTATCACAGGTCTTACCCTAGCTAAGTGTAACAGATTTTCTCTCTTTTTTCCCTCTTTGAATCCCACTCTTTTTTTTTTTTTTTTAAACCAAGTTGAGGTCATAATACATGTTCGTTTTTGGAACTCATGCTTTTTTCATTTGTTTAACTCATCAAAATATCTTGCTGGTTTTGTTAAAAATTCTTTATAAATACAGTATAATTTCTAATGGTTGCTGAAGATTTTCCACTTTGAATAGACTGTCTCTTAATCAGTTTCCTGGAATCATTTCTTTTTCTTTTTTTTTTTTTTTTTGCTATTAATACTTAAATTAATTGAGACAGCATTGGGATCATTTCTTTTTCTTTCTTTCTTTTTTTTTTTCTTTTTTTTTCTTTTTTTGCTATTAATAAGTAAAACTAAGGGCTTGGCGGCTGTAGCTCAAGTGGCTAGGATGACAACCATGTACACCGGAGCTGGTGGATTTAAATCTCCGGGCCTGCCAAACAGCAATGACAACCTCAACCAAAAAATAGCCAGGCATTGTGGTGGGTGCCTGCAGTTCCAGCTATTTGGGAGGCTGAGGCAAGAGAATCGCTTAAGCCCAGGAGTTGGGGGTTGCTGTGAGCTGTGATGTCACGGCACTCTACCCAGGGCAACAGTTTGAGACTCTGTCTCCAAAAAAAATAAAAATAAAACTGAGATGAATGTGTTTATGTCAGTCTTGGTCCCCATTTTAGATAATTCCATTGCATTTTTCCCATTTCCTGACTGCCTCCTATGGGTCAGGGTCAGGTGCTGTGCTGTGTGCCTGGGATAGAGTGGGTAGGGCTGGGACAGGTGTGACCTTTGCTCTCACAAAGCTCATATCCTAAGGGTCAGACAGATGCTAAATGTACAAAGAAACCCAATACTTGCAGATGGTGTCGGATACTAGCAAGGAAAGAAACAAAGTATGTGACAGAGAGTAACTGGGAAGGGCACTGGCCAGCTTTTTTGGGCAGGGAAGTCAAGGCAAACCTCTTGGAAGGGCTGAGAGGGACCATGGAAAAGAGGCAGAGGCCAGGGTGTGGCAAATGCAGTGCTTAGGATCTAAAATTTAAGAAGGGACTCACACACAGGTTTGTGCAAGTACAAGGTTGGCATTTGCATGACCTTGAGATTGAGTGCCTCCTTTAGTTTTTTTCCCTAGGCACCTTAGTCACCTTGCTAGGCTAGTCCCAATCCTATGGGAACAAATGTAGGAAAGGTGTTGCAGGCAGAGGGAACAACAAGCACAAAAGCCCAGAGGCTGGGGAGTTCCAGGAACAGAAACATGGTCCCTGTCACTGCAATGGAGTGTGGGAAATGCTAATGGATCCAGAGAGGGGGGAAAAAAAGAGGAAAAAAGGAAAGTTTTCACAGTTAGTTATATTTAATATATATTTTAATGTATCCAAGGAGTGGGAAGAATTGGACTTCCCATTTTCCCCTAGTGGTTTAGCATTGTCTTAATAATCCACGCATGTTGGGAGATAGGGTTGGGGGCCAGAGATAATTTTCAGTGCTTAGGTGCTCTGAAGCTGTGGTTTTCAATCTTGGCTAACATCAGAATCCCTTGAGATCTAAATAACGCTGATATCTGGACCTTCATGGAAGGATTCTGATTTAGTGGGTCTGAGATGCAGCCTTGGTGGGGAGGACTCTACTGCAAAGAGGAAATTGAGAACCATTGTTAGGGTCCTGTTCTACATATGAGCTGTTGTGGTTTGCCATGTAGGAGAAATCAGATTTTGTAGTCCTTTGTAGACTTTTAGTAATGAGTCTGGATTTTATTTCAAGAATGGGAAGCCATTGATAGGTTGTAAATAGGATGGTGGCATGATCTGATTTTTATCCTAAGAAAATCACTCTGGCTGTGGTGTGGCCGATTTCCTCAGGATAGATTCCCAGAAGGGGAATGACTGGGAGAAAGGGTATTAATGATTTTAAGTGCTTGGATACACAATATTACTTTCTAGGATGTTTCTGCCAAATGCTACTCTCCTACCTTCTGTGTTTTTGCACTATCCCTTTGCCAACACTGTTTTCGAGGGTTAAATATTTCTATGAAAAAAGTGAAGAAAAAAAACTAAGAAATTGTTTGGACAACTGTGCATAACCTCTGACACCTTTTTTCATCTTTTTTTCTCTTTTTCTTTTCTTTTCTTTTCTTTTTTTTTTTTTTTTTGCAGTTTTTGGCCAGGCTGGGTTTGAACCCACCACCTCTGGCATATGGGGCCAGCACCCTACTCCTTTGAGCCACAGGCACTGCTCCATCCTTTTTTTTTTTTAATAGAGACAAAGTCTCATTTTGTCACCCTCTGTAGAGTGCTGTGATATAATAGCTCACAGCAACCTCAAACTCTTGGGCTCAAGTGATTCTCTTGTCTCAGCCTCCCAAGTAGCTGCGACTATAGGCACCCACCACAATGTCCAGCTATTTTTTTTTTTTTTTTTGAGACAGAGTCTCACTATGTCACCCTTGGTAGAGTGCTATGATGTCACAGCTCACAGCAACCTCAAACTCTTGGGCTTAAGCGATTCTCTTGCCTCAGCCTCCCAAGTAGCTGGGACTACAAGTGCCCGCCACAACCCCTGGCTATTTTTTGTTGTTGTTGCTGTCGTTGTTTAGCAGGCCTGGTGGGGTTCGAACCTGCCAGCCTTGGTGTATGTGTCTGGCACCTGTGCTATGGGTGCTGAGCCAACGCCTGGCTTTTTTTGTTTGTTTAGCAAGTCCAGGCTGGGTTCAAACCCACCAGTCCTGGTGTCTATGGCTGGCACCCTAACCACAGAGCAACAGGTGCCCCCACTTTTTTTTCATCTTTAGTGGTCAAAATATTATCCAAATAGCTATATTCTTCAGAAAATTGTAGATCTAATTTTTGGCTAACTTTCTGGCTTGCTTACTGTGTACAGGCATTGTACAAAGCTCTTTTCACGCAATATTTCTATTAATCCCCTCAACTTCCTTAAGAAGTCATCCATTTACTGTCATCTCCATTTATTGTAAGAAGCAGGAGTTTGCCAGCACTTTCTCCCCTGAAAAGAGGAAGAGGCAGAATTGGATGTTTTTAATTGTTCTGCTATTGTTTGGTAATTTGAAGATGTTAAAAAGATTCTCGAATTTTTTTCTCAGAGATCTAAAGTTCTGGTGATTCTACTGCTACTCATTTTGGAATCTGAATAATTGACATAATTTGGTCACAGCATCATTGCTACCATTAACTTACTTAGAAAGTCAAAATGACTAATTGGTTACATCAGCCATTTGCTTGTGGGTCTGAGGGTCCCAGAGTGAAGGGACATCAGCTCGCCAGGAACATAAAAAGCAAAGAATCTGACTGGGTGTTATGGCTCATGCTTGTAATCTCAGAGTTTTGGGAGGCTGAGGCAGGAGGATCTCTTCAGATCAGGAGTTTGAGGTCACAGTGAACTATGATGGATCATACCACTGAACTCCAGTCTGGGAATCTGAGGAAAACAGATCCAAAGGAAGCTCAGAACTTACAATTAAAATAAAAACTTTGGGAGAGGGGTGCATCTATTCAGATTGAAACACCAGCTTGCAAGGTGGTGAGAGGCAGAAATTGAGCAAACATAAACATTTCAGTCATTTCTTGTAATAGATGCAGCTTCCTCGCTCCTACTTCCTAGATTCCTTGAGGGTGGGAATTGGGTATTGATAATTGACCTGTACCTTGATGCTAGTTAGTAGAAGCTCAGTCAATTTTGCTCAATGTTGAATGAAAGAATAGATCATGATTACACTGTAACGTTAAAAACGTGTGAGGATGTGTATTATATTGCTTATGTAATTGAACATTAATTACAAACAAGACTAAAACATACTTTGTTGTAGGAATACAGGCAGTCCCAGGTTATGAACAAGACAGATTCTGTATGTCTATTCTTTTTTTTTTTTTTTTTTTTTCAGACAGAGTCTCACTCTGTCACCCTTAGTAGAGTGCTGTGGCATCATAGCTTACAGCAACCTCAAACTTTTGGGCTGATGAGTTCTTGCCTTAGCCTCCCAAGTAGCTGGGACTTCAGGTGCCTGCCAAAATGCCTGGCTATTTTTTTTTTTTTTTTTTTTAGTAGAGATGGTCTCAGTTTTGCTCAGACTGGTCTTAAACTCCTGAGCTCAAGTGATCCATCCGCCTTGGCTTCCCAGAGTACTAGGATTACAGGCATGAGCCACCATGCCCAGGCTTGTAGGTTTGTTCTGAAGTTGAATTTGTATGTAAGTTGGAACAAGTACACTTAGCCTTTTACCTGCAGTAGCCTCTGTTTGTAAATGGGAATTGTACATAAGGCTGATATTTGTAACTTGAGGATTACCTGTAACAGTCTCCTGGAAAGGACCGTACTGAGTGACAGGACCCTAATTTTAGGACTCAACTGAAGGACTTTTTCTCCTCCTAAGAAAACAGGGATGAAGAAATGATAGACAGCGAGGAAAGGAGACCTCTCGAAGGTTCCCTTTTATAATCCGTAGTTCACAAACAGAAAGGTGGGCAAGTGTGAGGGTACCTAGTGCAAATTTTGGGATGGAGTGAGTGTACAAAAAATATATCCCTCTTCTCAAAATAAATTCATTTGGTTTTATTGAATTTATTTTTTACACAGGTGGGTGACCATGCTGGAGTCTGAGCAACTCCTCTTGAGAATTTTAGTGTTGTATCATATATTAGCATCAGCTCAGAGAGGGAGTTTCTTTCTCCCTAAGTGGGAGCAGGGAACATAAGAAAGTTCATTTGAGGGCACCGGCCCCATATACCGAGGGTAGCGGGTTCAAACCCAGCCCAGGCGAACTGCGAGCAAAAAATGGACGGGCGTTGTGGTGGGTGCCTGTAGTCCCAGCTACTCGGGAGGCTGAGGCAAGAGAATCACTTAAGCCCAGGAGTTGTAGGATGCTGTGAGCTGTGACACCACAGCACTCTACTGAGGGAGATAAAGTGAGACTCTGTCTCTAAAAAAAAAAAAAGAAAAAGAAAAAGAAAGCTCATTTGAATTTCTGACTTTCCATCCTATAGAACTAGCAGGATCCTCCCTTAGTAAGAGATTGGTGGTCATAAACAAGGAGTCCAACGTTGAAGGAGTGTCTCTGTGTGTGTGTGTGTGTAAACATCACTCCTTACAGTCTTAAAATACTTTGGTAACAATTTTTAATTACACAAGCGACATATAAGGACGTTCTCCCTATAACGAAAAATGATGAGGTAACACCCCTTATGGAGATGGATAAGTCCCTTGTTTGATGTGTATCCTGCCCACCTTTAAAAATTTAACTGTAAACATGTTATGTATCAGATAGTGAATTCTTTTGGGTGGGGAAGAGTGTGTGTGGCAAGGATAGTGCCCAGGCTTACTTCCTCTAGCCAGCTTTGTGCTGGAGAAGGTAGGCAAATTGTTCAGATGAGAGGATTTCCAAGCACCTTTCACGTAGCCGGGGACGGGTTAGTAGTGGTGGGTATGTCCCTTCCTCCCACTGCGTAGATTTTTACAATGGGAAGAAACGGTCAAGATGTCAGAACTCCACGGGCACAATCCCGGTGTCGGCTGGGAAGGTGCATACCACTTTGCCTCGATCTTACTATTTTCACTCTTTACCGTAGACGGTGGGAAGGTGGGCGCACGCGAGCGCCAAGGGCACGCCTGTGTGAGCGCGCATTCTAGGATACCAGCCCCTTCTCACTCGGGTCCTTGATTGGATGTCGGTTTACACCTGACTGCCTGGCCCTCAGAAGTCAGGTGCCTTCCTGGGGGTGTTTGGAAGGGGTGTGTTGGGGGGCGGAGGTTGCGAGTCCCTCTCCGAAGATTCCCGGAGGTGGTGCCCAGATCCAGCGCAGTCTGCTGGAAGTGAAGGCGAGCCCCGGGGGCTCGAGAAGGCGGCCCGCTCGTGACCCCGCCCCACTAGGCCCCGCCTCTTGGAGCCGGCCCCGCCTCTTGGAGCCTGCCCCGCCCCGCTATCTAGGCCCCGCCCCCGTCCCCAGGCCTGGCGGGCGCCCGCACCTCCCCTCGCTCCCAGCATGCCGTGCGGCAGCGGCGGCGCGGCGGGCGGAGCCGGGAGGCGGGGAAGCTGTGGCCGTGTGAGCTTGAGGAGCCGCCGCCACCGCCTCCTCCTCGCGGTCCTAGTCCTCCTGGGCCCTGGCGTCGTGGGCCGCGCACGGCCTTGGAAAAGACGTCGCCTCCCCTTCCTCCGCCTTCCTCTAGCCGCGCCGCTCCCGCTTCCTCGTCCTGCTCTGCGGGCTCAGGCGGAACCCGGAACGGCCGTCCGCCTCCCCCGCCCTCCGCCGCCTCCTCCTCCTCCTCCTTCTCATCGGCTTCCTCTTCAGCCCCGGGCCGGAGCGGGGTGTCGGCGGTGGCCGGTTTGGGCGGCGACTCGCGCTTCTTCGGGCGGCGGCGCTTGGCCATGTCGTGTCGGGGAAGGTAATGAGCCGCAGAGCCCCGGGGTCTCGGCTGAGCAGCGGCGGCGGCGGCGGCGGCACCAAGTACCCGCGGAGCTGGAATGACTGGCAACCCAGGTGGGTGACCGGCGCCGAGCCCGCCACCCTGACCTCACGGGCCCCGCCTCGGGCGAGCGGAGGCCTAGGGCCTCCGGGCCAGGAGGTGCGGCCTAGGCCCTCCACCCCTCGGGAACCGGGCGCGGCTTCCTGGGTCTCCTCCCGCCCGCCCCGGCTAGGGGAAGAAGGCCGCTGGGAGGCGAGGCCTACGTGCCTCCCCCTCCCTGCATTTCATTCCCAGGGCTGGAGCGGAGACCAGGGGCGCCCGGCGGAGCTATTGGCCTAGGGCTTGGGTCAAGGAGGGTGAAGAAAGAAGCTAAGGTTGGGAGTGGGGGGCATTCCAGTTACCACCTCTCTCCAAGTTGAGATTTAAATTAGGGGATCCTGAGAGTCCAGGATCCTTTCTGATACCCATTCACTTCCTCTGTTCCTCACCCTTTCAGCCGCCACGTGAAAGACCTCCTTAACTGTGTTCCCTTCTCTGACCCCCACGTGTTAATGTTTAAAAAAAAAAAACAACCCTCAACTAAGGCTTATTCTGACTTTAAACAGAGCAGTAGTGGAAAGTGAGATGAGATTGTGTGACTGTTAATGGAATCGACCCACTGTGATTTTGGGAAATTAAGTTTTCCCCAAGTGCGGGGGCAGTTAACTCTGGTGAACAGAAATTCATACCTGGGAACTTGGTGAGTGAAGTCCTTGGGTTTTCACTTAGAAGAGTAGAGAATGTTCTTTTGTATGGAGGATTTGATCTCTTGACAGCTTTGAGGCTTTGTTGGATTTGAATATATCGGCATTAGCTTTTAAAATTCAGTTTTCATATCTTTCTGATTAATTATGAGACAGTTGTTCCTAATTTAGGACTGATTTATTAGTCTCTTACTAAATAACTGCTTGTAGTATTCAGAGGCTTTTTGAAATTGAACCCAGTGCCCAGAATAACTCCCTAAATGAATGTAAATATATTTTACTATTGTTTGATTCATTGAGCTTTTGTACTTTAGAGCACAGTTGCATTATGAATGTCCAGAAATTAGCTAGATAAAATGCACGTCATGTTGGGATGCCTTTTTGCTTTTTGACAGATGCATGTAATTTCTTCAGTGCTTGGAAATTAAGAATTTGGTGAGATGTTAGAGTGTAACATTTTATTTAGACTTGGTAGAAAAATTAAAATAAGCTTTGACTAATGATGGAACACCTCTTAGTCTGGTTAATATCCTTCTCTCAAATACTGTGTCTGTTGAGAACTGATGTATATAACCAGGTGACTCCAAAGATTAGTGCCCGAGTCTACGCTAGAGATGCTAAGTAGTAAAAAAAGCTGTTTGGAAAACATAGCTTTGAGTTTCTCTGTACCATTTACTGTTCGAGTTAAATAAAATAATTGACTACTTTGTGTATTTTTGTAATGACATGCTTAGTTGTTTTGCCCTTTTATTGAAATGTATAAAATTAGATCTTATTTTTTGGCATCTAACAAATTATGTGGTGAATGAGCTTGAATTTGACATTTTTGCAGGGGTCCTCAAACTTCTTAAACAGTGGGCCAGTTCACTGTCCCTCATACCGTTGGAGGGCCAGACTATAGTTTAAAAAAAAACAACCATAAACAAATTTCTATTGGCAACAAATAGAATCACACCGCTGCATGTGGCCCATGGGCCGTTGGGCCGTAGTTTGAGGACCCCTGTTTAGAGCTTCTCTTTAAGGATAGATTTTCTGTGATTTTTCACTAGTGAGATTGATATGGGTATATATGAGAATTCAGTCACTTTTTAGAGGACAAAAGTGCCTTTCTTAAATAGTCCAGAACTTTTAGAAAAGAATAAATTGTAGCTTGTAGTTCTAAATAAAGGGAGAAGTGTTGCAGTGGGGGGGGGGGGTGTCACATGACTTCATTGCTGACAGGTATGAAGTCAAATGGCTTCTTTAGTTATGGAATATGTACATGTGCTATTAATATTATCCATCTTGTTTCTTTCAAGTGCTTTATTTCTTGGCAGGGGGAGGGATTGGGAGGAGGATGAGGAGAGGAGAATGTTAAGTTCTCAGGAGCTGTGCTTTGTAACAAAGTCTCAGAACTTGATTCTTAGATTATACTGTGAGGTGCATTTGGTTACATGGAGTAACAGGATGTTGGAAATACTTTATTTTCTCCTGATGTAGAGAGACAGAGACATATGGACATACTCTATAGTGTAACTTGATTTCTTTGCAAGATTGCCATAGTTGATTTGTTAACAGCCAATAACAAAACCCTCAAGATGTTTGCCAAGTCATACATTTCATAAGTTGAATTTGAGGTTTTATTCTGTCCCTTCAGAAAGATGACAGACTCCAGGCAACCAACAGAATGGAGCTTGATCTTTCCTCTTACTTAAATGAAGGTTTAAACTTCAAAACATCTTCAAATGCAGGCAGATTCTATGGTTCTTCTTAATCATTTTGATTAAAAAAAGAATTCTTTGCCTTTTATGTTCATTTCTCTCTCTCTCTCTTTTTTTTTTTTTTTTGAGACAGAGCCTCACTTTGTCACCCTTGGTAGACAAAGTGGCATCATAGCTCACAGTAACCTCAATCTCTTGGGCTCAAGTGATCTTTGTTCCTCAGCCTCCCAAGTAGCTGGGACTACAGGCGCCCACCACAACTCCCAACTGTTTGTTTAGAGAGGGGTCTCAAACTCCTGAGCTCAGGCAATCCACCCGACTCAGCCTCCCAGAGTGCTAGGATTACAGGCGTGAGCCTGGCTACTTCCTTGATTTTTGGGTGGGAAGGCGGGGGTGCTTTCTACTTTCCTTGATTTGGGCTTTTGAAAAAGTAGGATTTCAAAAAGCAAATTTTGTTGGTTTCTCCTAGTATTAGTTTGCCAGTTAGTCTGGAAAGTTATTGTTGAGTCCATTGTGGCCACACAATTCACTTAACACATTGACAGGAAGTGTTCAGTTGGCTGAGTAATAAGGCAGCAGAGCAAGCTAACCTTCACTGGAAGCATACCTTTAACAGTAAGCATTTATATACCGTGGCTTGTATGGTTTTTTTCATTAACTATACTCTAAATTGACATTTAAGAATGATTAGGCAAATGGGTGGTGGTGTTTTTTTTTGTTTTTTTTTTTGAGACAGACTCTCACTTTGTCACCTTTGGTAGAGCACAGTGGCGTCATAGCTCACAGCAACTTCAAACTCCTGGGCTCAGGCGATTCTCTTGCCTCAGTCTCCTGAGTACCTGGAACTACAGGCACCCCCCACAACTCACGGCTATTTTTAGAGATGGGGTCTTGCTCTGGCTCAGGCTGGTTTGAACCGGTGAGTTCAGGCAGTCCACCTGCCTTGGTCTCCCAGAGTGCTAGGATTACAGGCATGAGCCACCACACGGGGCTAAATGGGTGGTGGTTTTAGATCAGTTTTATTATTTGAAATCTGTGGATCCCTCCTAAATGGAGGTTTTGGGAACCTTTGAATGTCCCCATTTTTTCATATGGAGAGATGAGAGTGGTTGGCTTCTTAGAACAAAAAGGGATCAGAATGATGTGTTTTAAAATTAAATGTGCATTAGTAATGTACATTTTGATATTCCAGAATGACTGATTAATTTGATGTTAGAGTCAAATATAGGTTATATTAATTCAACAAAGGAGAGAAACATTCAGGTCAACAAGTAGATTTTACTTCTACACTTAAGAATCATAGGATTTCATTTGTTAACACAGTGGTTCTCAATCTTCCTAATGCTGTGACCCTTTAATACAGTTGCTCATGTTGTGGTGACCCCCTAACCATAAAATTATTTTCATTGCTGCTTCATAACTAATTTTGCTACTGTTACGAGTCATAATGTAAATATCTGATAGGTGACCCTGTGAAAGGGTCGTTTCACCCCCAAAGGGGTCACGACCCACTGATTGAGAACTGCTGGACTTTAACAGATGTATATGGAGTGTCTCACTGTGCCTAAATTTAAGATCTTAATAAGAAGATGAAACTGTATATTAAAATTAACTTCCATTTTTGATAGAAAGCAGACAGATTGAAATTCTCAAAGATACAAATATCTTTATTCTCTTTTGTGATGGAACAAAAGATGGAAAAGTTCTGTGAAATTACAAAAGCCAGAAAATTAGTATGGATATTGTGAGAAACTGAATTTTTGAAACTAGACTTATTTATTCAGCCTTTTATGAATGTATACGAAGTCTGATGTCCATAGGTACATAATAATGAAATACATAAAGGATAAAATTAAGTGGAGTTACATGTCTTTCAGCTATAAGTGGCATTTTAGTTAAATAGAATTTAATGATGACCAATTTTGTACCACAAATTTCCAAACAGATTTTTCAGCCAATTGTGTATGGGTGTTTAATTTTGGATTTTGGAAAGGAAAGTTTGTTTTTCTCATTATGAAATAAAATATTCCTTATGAAACATTTGTCAATTTTCTCTTAAAGGATTAATATGGAGATAAGAAAAGGGCTTTGTAAATGGTAAAGCACGTGGATTTTGTGATATAATTCTTGGTATACTTATTTTTACATTTGATTAATGGAGTTTAAAACCTAGAGAGTAGGCTCGGCGCCTGTGACTCAAGCGGCTAAGGCGCCAGCCACATACACCTGAGCTGATGGGTTTTGAATCCAGCCCAGGCCCCCCAAACAACAATGATGGCTGCAACCAAAAAATAGCCGGGTATTGTGGCAGGTGCCTGTAGTCCCAACTACTTGGGAGGTGGAGGCAGGAGAATCGCTTGAGGCCAGGAGTTGGAGGTTGCTGTGAGCTGTGATGCAATGGCACTCTACCCAGGGTGACAGCTTGAGGCTCTGTCTCAAAAAAAAAACAACAACAAAACAAAACCTAGAGAGTAAGAGGAGGGAAAGCCATACAGTTGAGTAAGGGGCAGTAGGGTGCTTAAATTAGTCTGTACATTAATTTTTTTAAAATTAAGAAACAGTATCACTTAAGGTTGCCCAGGCTAGAGTTGTAACAATTTTGACAATACATTATAGGGGGTGGGATTGCTCAAAAAATAAAAAAATGTACGTTGTCCTTAGTTAGAGGGATGAGTACTTGTGAGAAGTAATAAAATAGGAGATGAAGTGGAAGAGCTGGACTGGGAACTGTATTGGGTCCTGAATCATACTTTAAGTGTATTTTGATGACTTTAGGGAGCCATTGAAATTTTACCAGCAGGGAGATTAAATCTAGTTGCTTCTTGAAGGGTGTGTGTGTGTGTTATGTGTGTGTAGGTATGTGTGTATAATCACAGTTGGAGGCAGATGAAATTGTCTGAAGAGGAGGCTTCCTAAAGACCTGAGTATTCTGTTGATAATTCATGATTTCAATTAAAACAAAAGGATTCAGCCCAGTCTGTGGGAATTCCCTTAAGCAAAAGCCTCTGATTTGTTTTCTGGTGTTGATTGAGGATGGTGACTAAAATAATCCTTTTTGTTTGCTCACTCTTTAGACATGGATATGAAATGTCACACATATATACGTAAGATAGAGTGTGGTCCATGGTGTCCTTTGGGAATTTTGAATTCTCCCAATTCTTCTGGATTTCCTGCCTTCATTATTTGGCCTATAGTGGGCACTTGCTTCCTTTTAGTTTTTTTCCTTTTTCTAATTATCCGAAATAAATCCCCTAGTCTCCTTTCAGTGCACTACCCTTTGTAGATTCTTATAAGCTATTTGGTGTCTGTTTATATTGTTATCATTTTGGTTACTTGTCTTTAGCTGTTACAAAAGTTTTTCGGAGCCCATTTTATTTTTGGTACTACAAATTAAAACATTCTTGTATAGAGGCGTAATAGTGAAGAGTGTAGAAATTTTGAGGTTTACTTTCTATATGAAATGGTCCAATTCATTCCATTTTGGCTTGTTTGATTTTAAAGTGTAGAGAGTGCCAGATATGGTGGCAACTCTCTGTACTTCAAACACCTGTATTCCTAGCACTCTGGAAGGCTGAGGCAGGAGGATCACTTGAAGTCAAGAGTTCGAGAGTGGCCTGAGTAAGACGAAGATCTCATATCTACTAAATATAGAAAAATTAAGTGGGGCATGGTGGCATGTGCTTGTAGTCACAGTTACTCAAAAGACTGAAGCAGGAGGATGGCTTGAGCCCAGGAGTTTGAAGTTGCAGTGAGCTATGATAATGTCATTGTACTCTAGTCAGGACAACAGAGCTAGACTCTTGTCTCCAAAAAGAAAAAAAAAAATAGTCTGTAGCCCCATGCAGGATGTTTGGTTTGCTATTGTCAGTTCTATTCCATCTTTTATTAATATATTGAGTGTACTTTTTCTTTAAGTTGAATTTTTTTTTTTTTTTTTTTTTTTTTTGGAGGCAGAGTCTCAGTGTGTCACCCTTGGTAGAGTGCTATGGCGTCATAGCTCACAGCAAGCTCAAAACTCTTGGGCCCATGTGAGTCTTTTGCCTCAGTCTCCTGAGTAGCTGGGACTACAGGCACCTACCATAACGCCTGGCTAAATTTTCAGTTTTTAGGGGAGAAAAACTGAAAAATTATCCTGGCATTATGGTGGGTTTTGCTCTTTTATTCTGGCTCAGATTGGTCCTGAACTCCTGAGCTAAAGCATATTTGTGTTGTTTTTCAGGGGCAGGAAGTTTTGTATTTAACATATAAGTCTTTTCCAGGGAAATCTGAAAGGATATAGAGAAAACCATGGCTCATTTGTATCTGTTTTCCTACACTAAAAATGTATTATTTGAACAATTAAGACCTTAAAAGTAACTACTATGTTTTGAGATTTAAAAAAAAAAAAGATTGGAAATAAACAATGTTTTTTTTTTTTTTTTTTTGAGACAGAGTCTCACTTTGTTGCCCTTGGTAGAGTGCTGTAGTGTCATAGCTCACAGCAATCTCAAACTCTTGGGCTCAAGTGATTCTCTTGCCTCAGCCTCTCAAGTAGCTGGGACTATGGGCACCTGCCATAACGCTTAACTATTTTTAGAGATGAGGTCTCCCTCTAGCTCAGGCTGGTCTTGAGCACGTGAGCTCAGGCAATCCACCCACCGAGGCCTCCCAAGTACTAGGATTATAAGTGTGAGCCACTGTGCCCTGCCAGCAATGATTTTTTGTTTTTATTTTTATTTTTTTTGAGATAAGAGTCTTTCTTAGTTGCCCTTGTTAGAGCACCATGGTGTCAAAGCTCACAGCAACCTCAAACTCTTGGATTCTGGGACTATAGGCTCCTGCTACCAGACCTGGCAAGTACTAGGATTATAAGTGTGAGCCACTGTGCCCTGCCAGCAATGATTTTTTGTTTTTATTTTTATTTTTTTGAGATAAGAGTCTTTCTTAGTTGCCCTTGTTAGAGCACCATGGTGTCAAAACTCACAGCAACCTCAAACTCTTGGATTCTGGGACTATAGGCTCCTGCTACCAGGCCTGGCTATTTTTAGAGACAGGGTCTTCCAGAGCTCAGCAATCCACCTGCCTCCACTATGCCCGGCCCTGCAATGATTTTTTAGTTAGAGCATATCTGCCCCCTTTCTTCCTAATATTTAGTACTATCTGAAGTTTTCGTGTGTCTTCTCCAGTAAAACGTAAGTGCATGGATGTTGTATAATTGCTTTCTTTTTGTTATCCCTTTCTTTTCTACTGATGCTTCAATAAATAGTATACTCTGTATTTGAGTTCCGTATTTGAGCATCCTTCCTCAAATATGTGAAAATGGGACTCTGCAAGTTTGTTCTGATGTTTAGAGTTAACTCCAGAGTTTACAACATTGTTGTTGTAGAATGCATTTTGAGGGGAAATGTTCCTCTTATGGCAGCCCTGTTAGCATGAGGCAGTAACTTAAACGAGCTGATTGAGCAGGTTCAAAGGGACAGTGTTCTAATGGAGTGCAGTGGTCAGATCTTTTCACAGAGGGAATATGATAAAGAAAGATTCGTAGGTTTTATTTATCTTGAAAAATACCTTGTTCAGGTATACATTAGGTTCCTTTAAACACTGACCTCTTATCCTATATCTGTTATTAAAACATTTAAATTGCTAAAAATTCAAGCACTAGGTTGAGCTTTCAGCATTCTATTAGAATGTCTGGGGAAACAAAACTCTTGCCAGTTGTCTTTTTCTACCCCACTCCCTTTACCCTTTGAGATAGGGACTTTCTCTGTTGCCTGAGCTAGAGTGAAATGGCATCTTCAAGAGTAACATTAATTTAGCTATAATCAGATAAGGCTACATTCAAGAAGCTTCAATTAGATAAACTTAAAAACAAACATTATTTTGTAAAAGTTTAATTGCTTGTACTTAATAACTTAAGAAATGAAAACTATTTGTTAATTGAAAGTTAACCTTTTGCTGGGTGTTGGGGCCTCTTGCCTGTAATCCTAGCACTTTAGGAGGTGGAGGCAGGTGGATTGCTTGAACTCAGGAGTTTAAGACCAGCCTCAGCAAGAACGAGACCCATCTCTACTAAAAATAGAAAATCTAGCCAAGTGTTCTGACGGGTGTGTGAAATCTCAGCTACTTGGGAGGCTGAGGCAAGAGGATCACTTGAGCTAGGAGAGTGTGAGGCTGTTGGAAGCTATGATGCCATGGCACTCTGGCATCAGGGTGACTTAGAGTTAGACTCTGTCTCCAAAAAAGAGAAGAAAGTTAACTTTGTAATGACTTTGTCTTGCCTGCATTTTGTTGGAAGGCATTTGAAGATTCAGTTGCAGCATGGATGCCTATAGTTTCAGTTGATTCTATAGATGGGTATCAGTCATTTGTGACCTTAGGGGTGTCTTGATTTGAATAAGGTTGGAGAATGTAGATTTGTAGCAGTAAGTGGTTGAAAAGCAAGAATGCGTTTTGGGCATGTTGCTGAAGGCATGTGTATTCTGCATTTTCCATATTTCAGTTGAATATTTCTTGGCATCAAACAATGTCTTTAAAATGTCATTTACTGAAAGTTCAGTCAGTTCCATCTGAAGTTCTTTAGGTACTTTGGTGATAGCAACTTAGGTGAGCTGAAATGCTAATTTGAGTGTGACGTTGTTGTGATTCTCAAAGTTAGTGAACCTTTTGTTATATTCTCTAATTCATAGGTCTATAACAGCTGCTATTTCTTCAAATAATTCACATATATCATCCTGCTCATCAGTGACCTTTGCCAACTGGTTCATCTGAAATTTCCTTTTGAAGAAGTGTTTTGAAAAAAAAAAAATAGCTTTTTTTTTGAAATGCTTGGATTTTTTGCCACATAGCATAATAGACTTAGTTTTACCTTGCAAAGAAATATACAAGTTGTTTTGATTTGACATGATATCACACAGAAATTTGCTGCATTCCTATAGAAATCTTTTTTCAAAAATGCATTTTGCTAATTTTTTTCTTCAAAATTAACTGTTCTTGCATAGGTAAATTTAACTGTTCTTGCATAGGTAAAATTTTGGCTAACACCTGTTCCTGTGATACAGAAAGTCCACATTGGATAGTCATCATTCAAGTTAGCATGTTATGAAACTGAAGATGCTGTTGTGTTCTCACCAGTACAGTTAGTGATACTAACACCTTGTTATAAAGTGTCATTAAAAATAGTAGCTTTAGCACAAAGATTTTGCTGATGTTAAGATTCAGTGAAAAGAAGTGTGAGCATTTGGAACTGTTGATACTTTTTTAAATTTGTGCAATAAATCCTTCATGTTTTCCTATCATGGAAAGCACACTGTCTGTACATACACGGACCTAAATTTATTGAAGTCAGTCTAATTTCATGATATTTATCTTGAATGTTTTCCCCCATGTTCAATTTGCAAGAGTGCTCAAAGTGAGTAACTCTTTGTAGAACAGAAAATCTGTTATCACCTGAAATGAAGTAGAAAACTGTGCTGAGTCAGTATTTTATTCCTCCAAGAGTGATTGAATAATACTGTATATACTCGAGTATAAGCCGAGTTTTTTCGGCACAAAATTTGTGCCGAAAAACCTGAACTCGGCACAAATTTTGTGCTGAAAAAACTCGGCTTATACTCGAGTATATATAGGTATATATTTTCAATTTAAAGTATTACATGAAGTTGTTTATTAAGTTAAAGGCTTATTCATGCTGCTGGTGGGTTATGATTCTCCTATGAAGATGCAGTTGTTTGTACTTTGAAACATTACCAAAGTCTAAGTATCCTACAACTTTGATGATATATTTTTTCACAGTTTCTTCATCATTGTATGACTTTCCTTTTCCCCACGAGTGTATAAGCTACTGTATGAGTTGTTTCAGTGGCATTATTTCTAGGTCTTATTACTGTTTGAAAGAATTCTTTGCTTTGCTTTTGATCTTTTAATTTCTGTAGTATAGGCAACCCCCTGGTTACAAATGAGATAGGTTCTGTAGGTTTGTTGGTAAGTTGAATTTGTATGTTAAGTTGCAACAGGTACATTTACCCATTGCCTGTTATAGCCTTGCTTCATAAGTGCAATTTGTACGTTAGTCAGATGTTTGTAACTCAGGAACTGCCTGTACAACCTTTTTGTTTATGTTTTTACTTTTATTTAATTATTTTATTTTATTTTATTTTCTGTTATTTTTTTTAATTGTTAAATCATAGCTGTGTACATTAGTGCAATCGCCTGTACCCATTCTGAGATGCACCATAGATGTGGCCCCACTCATTACCCTCCCTCCATCAAACCCTCCCCCCTCCCTTCCCCTTCCTTGGCCCTTTCCCCATAGTCTTGTGGTATAGTTGGGTTATAGCCTTCATGTGAAAGCTATAATTTAGCTTCATAGTACGGCTGAGTACATTGGATACTTTTTCTTCCATTCCTGAGAT
>CAUYPK010086953.1:0-13809 GCA_963574355.1 Loris lydekkerianus | reverse complement strand
TCAGCTGTATCTGATGTGAGGGTATCAGCATTTAACCTACTGATTCCTCAATTATTGTAATTGTTTTGGGTATATATTTTTATTTTTGAAATTTACCAGTGGCTGCTGCATTTTCCACCTTGGCTTATACTCGAGTCACTAAGTTTTCCCAATTTTTAGGGTAATATTAAGGGGGTCGGCTTATACTCAGGTCGGCTTATGCTCGAGTATATGCAGTATTCTCTCTTGCCTCAATTTCCTGTAAACTGGAGATAATAACAGCATTTACCTCACAAGGGTGATTGTGAGAATTAAGTTCAAGCATGCAAAGTACTTGAAGCAATGTCTGGCATATGTTCGCTGCTGTTATTATTATCCAACACTTCCCCTTTTTCATCTGGAATAAAGAGGTTGACAAAAACACCTCTGAGGACACTCAAGTTTTATATAATGCTGAGTGATCCACAGGGGCTATACGCTCAAACCTGGCCCTTACTATGGGAAAATATAGGCCATTGGGTCACTTTCCTTACAGAAAGACTTCTTTGACCATAGAGGAGAACTATCACAGATATTCAGGATTAGAAGTCAAATCCTCTGATTTTGTCTAAGAATGGCAAATAATTTTTCAGAATCATCCAGTGCTGTAAAAATAAATGGTACTCTGACTTACAATCAAGCACCTGTCACTGACTTTGAGAACCTTTTTCCACATGGCATCTCATGAGACTTTTCAAAATAAGCATTCCTCCACCTGCTGTCCCAGCCACAGGTCATCTGAGTTTCACAGGTAGCCACTTTGGCTTTCTCACATGTGATAAGGAGTGGCAAATAGATTTCCTGTTCTCCAACTCATATTTTTCTTCCTATCAAAGGAGGTACCACAACTTAAGGTTCAAAAAACTTAAGCTCCAGCTGCCAAAACGGTGGCTGACAACCTTTTCTAATAGCAAAATTATATAACTCATAGCTGAATTTTATAATTCAGTCTTTCAGTCCCTACAATGAATGTCCAGCCTGATTTCTGCAGTGCCGCTCACTTCCATGCCTGCCATGTTGGATTAAACAGCAGGGAATCCGGTGTCAAAAGAGCTGAGTCCGAATCTAGCTTCTGCCACTCTCAGGCAGTGTGACCTTGGACAAGTCACTTTACCACTGAAAGAGGAGGTATCCTCCTCTGTAAAATGGGAAACAAAAACCCCTTCCTGACAAGTCTTTTGGGTAAGGAGTGAGGCAACCAAGGAAAGGGTTTGTTCAAGGTCACAGATCACAACCAAGTCTCTACTCTGGAAGTTGATTTTCTTTCTTTCAACACCTTGCTTCCTTGGAGGTGAGAAAGCCACAAAGCTTGATTTGACTTTGTGTACCTTCCTCCCCTCCTCCTCTCAAGAAGGCCCAGAAGAGATGCTACTGACCTCTTGTAGGTGTAACCCAAGATGATGCCAGCTCCAATGGCAATGATGATCACCATCATGGTAATGCCCAGTACATAGCCTGCCAAGGACAGGACACAAGGTCCCATTAGCCACACCCCAATCAGCAAAGGATCATTTGATGAATCCCAACAAGGGCAGGGGTGGGGCTGTCATACCCAGAGTTCCCAGGTCCTTTTTCTCCTTGGAATTCATTCGCACCCGCTGGCTGATCCCAATCACTGGCTGCACAGCTGCCGCCTCACTCCGGGCGGGCAAGGCGTTGGCTGGGGCAAAAACTTGCACCTCATCTTCACCTGGCACTTTCGATGCCGCCTCAGTTTCTGTCATGGAGGCCGGAGAGGCCTGGGAAGTGGTCTCTGGCGATGAGATGAGAAATAGCGCTCATCAGAGACTGCCCTGAGTGAATTCCACAAATGAACCTGGTCCCACTACACTAGCAGGGGAGATGGAGCCGGGTCACCATACAATGCTCTTCACATACTGAAATCAAACCCTACCCCAGAGGCAAGATCAGGCCTGAGAGGTCTGCACCATCTCTGCGACAAGACATATGTGAGGGGAAGGTCATAAGGAAGGGCCCCTCTCTATTCTCCCACATCTTCATCTCTTCAAATACTTGCTATCCCGTTGCCATCTTCTCAAGAGACAATCCATGACTGCTCTGAGCAGCTCACAAGCCTGTGCTCTGAAGTCTAAGTAACTTGGACTCAAATCTGGATACTGCCACTCCCTCTGTTAAACTGCTGAACTTTTCGGAGGATCAGATCCTACTAAACAGCTTCTTCCCATGCTAGTTGTGAGAAGTGTGTCTAGCACATTTACAGATACTACCCCAAAGGTCAATAAACCCTGAAAGGCTCTCGGAGAGCCGCACCCCAGGCGCGCAGCGGCGAGATCCCGCCTAGCCCACCGCAGTTGTTTACAAGCGCTCGCGGAGGATGAGGTCACTCCGCGCGGCCGCGGCGGCCAATGGAATTTCGGCCCCGCGGCTTGGAGACAGCCCTGGCCAATTGGACGGTCCGGGGGCGGGGCGGGGCCGGCCGGCAAAGCACGGCCGCACGTGCGCAGCGGGTGTTAACAGCCGCTCCCTGTCAGCCTGTGGCGCCGGGTCGGGCCGGTACCTGAGCAGCGCAAGTCCTCGCAAGGCCGCTTCTCGGGGACGCCAACCTCGCTACTGACATAGCACCAGGGTCCGCGCGGGTCCCGGTCAGGGTTTCGGCAGTAGTTGTGGTTGCCGGCGCCTGAAACGAGAGAGAGGGAGCCATGGACAGGCGATGGGACCGCGACCGGCGCTCGCCAGCCCCGCCGCTGTCCTCAGCGGATACTCACCCAGCTCGGGGGCCGATGTCAGGTCGCTCTGTGCGTCCAGCCAGTTGAGGCAGCGGAGGCCCGGAGCGGGCGAGGGCTGGTCCGCCCGGTACAGGTGGCCGTTGTCCCAAAAGCAGACTGTGAAGGAGAGGAGTCTCTGACATTTGCATGCAGCGAACGGAAAGCGTGGAGGGTGGTGGGCAGGGGAGCCAGGCCCACCGCGGCCAGGCACCTCCACCAGAGGACCATGGGGCCTGCTGGGCCTCCCTATGCTCCCATAGAAACACCCCCATCCAACCAGCCTGGTTATAGGGTCCGAAAGAGAAGGAAAAGAAAGCGCCCCGTAAAGCCCCCAGCCAGTGCCTGGCCCTCAGTCCGTGCTCAGAGAGAGTTCGCTATTTTTTTTTTTTTTTTCTTAAAGCCAGAAAGCGCTGGCAGAGGGTTGTTAACTCTTGAACTTGTGACCACATTGGAGGGGAAAGTGGGGAAAACGAGGCCTGACCTAGGATCCCTTTGTGGAAATGGTAAAAGTTTGGGGTCAGTGGGTGGCCAGACCTGAGATTTATCCCTGCTTTGTAATGCCCATGTTATATAAACTCTGTTGTTTCCTCCTCTGCAGATACAGCCACCTTCTGCCAGTGTTAAAAGGCAACACTATGTAGAGAATTCTCCAAAAACCTTGATTCAGTCAGGCAAAAAATTTCATGAGAGCCTCTGTCAGAAGAACCTGCCTCATCGCTGCCTGGATGTGACTCCAAACTCCCACTTCTCTTATCAGGAAAGCTTCAGGAGGAAGCTGGGGAAGGAGGCTCTGGCCACACCATGCAAAGGTCTTGAATAGGACTTGGGGAGTTGGGGTTATGAGCCCTCAAGTTCTATCCACTCAGGGGCAGGGAAAGAGAAAGTGGCTTCTTGCCTTTGTTCTTAATGGCAAAGATGGAGCTGCAATCCCCTAGCAAGGAAAGGAGGGGGAGGAAAAGCTTTCATAGGACAACAAAAACCAGCTAAAAGCTTTGTCTCCATCATCCTGGCCATGTTTGGGAAATAGAGGGCTTGACCCATTCTGCTTCATTAAGTTGCTGCAGAAAGAAAAGATTGTAATCTCACCGCCAGATCCATAGGCTTCTGCTAGGAGCATGTTGCTGACCAGGAATGTTTGTACCCAGGCCAGTAGTATCATGGCCTCTGTCCTCCTGCAGGTGATCGAACAACCAGTATCCAACCAGGGTTCCCTTGGCTGCAGCTCTGTCTCCCAGCCCCAGCTTCGCAGTCAGACCTGCCCTTGTTATGCTCTTCTGGTAAACAGCCTCTCTTTAGAACTGGGAGCTTCCCAGCTAGCTTGCTGCAGCGGTGTTTTTCAGCTGAAAGGCGCCCCCTGGGTCCTAAGTCTCCTATGCCATGCAAGATCAGTAACCCTGGGCCAAGAGAGCAACTCAGCCAAGTGAAGAGAAGCAAAGAGGTTCAGGTCCTGCTTAGTAGTAGATCAGTTTGAGACCCGTGCAAAGCTGTTATCAGGAGGGCTTTTCATCTATTCTGTTTCCATTTATGTAAATAGAGAAAGAATAATTCTGTCAAGAGGCATCATGAGGGGAAATTATAAGCATTAAGGCACAGAACAATTTAGGGAGAAAATACTAGCTGCACAACGGGGGAGGGAGGGGAGATTCAACACCACATAGGAGCACAAATAAGAGTATCTGGGTGGAAGTTACACTGTATACACATCCTTGAAAAAGAAAAAGGGCATTTGTAATTATATATGTTTATTAATACTGACACTTTTTTTAAAAAAAGTAACTTTGCTGGGGTCAGATCAGTCACATTTCTTATGTTTGAGGTTTAGGGTGTCATTCATATATAGTAGGAATACAGAAGAGATATCTTTGGTTGAAAATACATGTTATTCAAACATTGGAAAATTTGCTTAGCTATTTTGTAATAGCTTTCTGCGGTACTAGCTTTTTATAGAGGAAGTTAAGTAAAATGTTTGCTTTCCCCCCTCACCCTGTGGGAAATCCATTTGCTGTGATTTATATCCATCATTAAATCTCACCACATCCATATGACTTAGGCTTTTCTTCCTGTTTGGCTGACAGTTCAAGTTCCCAGGCAGCCTCAGTAAACAGAAAGAGAGCAGTGTGATTGGCCAAGACTACCTTGTGACTCAGGCAAATCCCAAAATAGAAATGGGAGACTCTTTCCATCTTGTAGCCAGTAATTTAGGGAGGAAAAAGAAAACAACTTTTCTAAGGAAGTTTTAAAAGCTCTATCAGGGAAGAAAGCTAGTAAATCAACTAACCTGAAGTGAATTTGAATTTGCTACAATCAGATTTCAGACGTGGAAAGAATAGAGAGGTACATTTAGTTCACTCTTTAAAGCAGTTTGCTGATAGTTTTTGATCCCTTCAAGTACATTTGATAAGATGTATTGCTTTGTTTTTGCAATCATTCTCCTACCTCCCCACACAAACTTCAGATCCTCTTACTCCTGAGTTGGCCTACGGTAGTAATTACATATATCACGGAGTCTGTAAATTTACTCACATGTACACAGATATGCCAATTTTTTATAATTTAACTATGCTAACAACAGGAATGTTTATTAATTTCAAAAGTTTATTTTTTTTTTTTTTTTGTAGAGACAGAATCTCACTTTATTGCTATGTAGAGTGCTGGGCTTAGGCGATTTTCTTACCTCAGCCTCTGGAGTAGTTGGGACTACAGGCGCCCGCCACAGCACCCGTCTATTTTTTTGTCACAGTTTGGCCGGGGCCAGGTTTGAACCCACCACCCTTGGTATATGGGGCCAGCGCCCTACTCACTGACCCACAGGTGCCGCCCAATTTTATGAGTATTTTTGATTACCTATTACATGCTAGGTATGGTTTTAGATGCTGGGAATATATGAACAAAATGTTTAAAATCTATGTCCTCATTGCTTAAAAAAAAAAATGTATACTATTTTCAGGAAATCAGTCAATTTTCTTCTTTTTTTTTAAGACAGAGTCTCACTCTGTTGCCCCAAACCAGAGTGTGGTGGCCTCAGCCTAGGTCACAGCAACCTCAAACTGCTGGGTTCAAGTGATCTTCCTGTCTCAGGCTCCTGAGTTGCTGTGACTACAGGTGTGCCACGTTGCCTTGCTAATTTGTCTACTTTTAGTGGAGATGGGGGTCTTGCTCTTGTTCAAGCTGGTCTCGAACTCCTGAGCTCAAGCAATCCTTCTACCTCAGCCTCCCAGAGTACTAGGATTACAGGCGTGAACCATTGCATTCAGCCTCCAGTCGGATATTTTTATAATCAAAAGGCTGAAGGAAAAGGGCTCTTGCAAAAAATATTTAGAATTGAGAAAACAATAGTATAGTTTTTAAATTTCAGAGTAGCAGACATTTCTTTGAGGTTGATCCTTTAGTACCTAATCTATTGCCTTTGTATGCAGTGAGTACTCAGTTATTGACATCTGATGAAATGCTCCTCAGACTCTGAAGGACTACTTCTGCTGGATTACAATACTTTTCCCTCTAATTACAGTAGAGACAGGCTGTAACAGGCCAGTACTAGTACAGTTTTCAGATTAATCTGTTTTGCCCATGTAGGGGTACCAGTATTCCTTTCTCAGAAGCCAGAGGCTTCTTTATCTATTGATGTTATCACCTAACCCTTTTATTAGGAAACTGCTATCTTGGCCTGGCACAGTGGTGCATGCTCGTAATCCTAGCACTCTGTGAGGCTGATACAGGGCATCCCTTAAGCTCAGAAGTTTGAGACCAGCCTGAGCAAGAGTGAGACCCTGTCTTCACTAAAAACAGAAAAATTAGCTGGATGTTGTGACGGGTGCCTATAGTCCCAGCTACTTGGAAGGCTGAGGCAAGAGGATCTCTTTTTTTTTTTTTTTTTTTTTTGAGACAGTCTCACTATGTTGCACTCGGTAGAATGCCATGGCATCACAGCTCACAGGAACCTCAAACTCTTGGGCTTTAGCGATTCTCTTGCCTCAGCCTCCCAAGTAGCTGGGACTACAGGTGCCTGCCACCACACCTTGCTGTTTTTGTTGTTGTTGTAGCTACAATTGTTGTTTGCTGGCCTGGGCCAGGTTCGAACCCACCAGCCTTGGTGCATGTGGCCGGTGCCCTACCCACTGAGCTACGAGCGCCACTCTTTTTTTTTTTTTAATTAATTTTTTTTTTTTTTTTTGAGACAGAGTCTCACTATGTCACCCTCAGTAGAGTGCGGTGACATCACAGCTCACAGCAACCTCAAAGGCTTGGGCTTAAGCAATTCACTTGCCTCAGCCTCCCAAGTAGCTGGAACTATAGGCACCCACTCCCAGCTATTTTGTTGTTGTCATTGTTGTTTAGCTGGCCCAGGTCAGGTTTGAACCCGCTAGCCTCTGTGTATATGGCCCGCGCCCTAGCCACTGAGCTACGGGCGCCAAGCCACAAGAGGATCTCTTGAGCCCAAGAGTCTGAGCAAGGCTGACATGATGGCACTCTAGCCTGGGGCAACAGAGTGAAAGTCTGTCTCAAAAGAAAAAAAAAAAAACAAAACTGTTATCTTCCCTAACTTGCATACCTTGCCATAACAGCAACACCATATTTTGTGCCATATGTCTTATGAGCAACAGCATTACCTAGAAAAGATGTAAGACATAGCAGAAGGAGGGTTTCTTCAGCTTAGTCATCTGGGGTTTTTTTTTTAACTAAGACATTTATCATGATTTGATTTTTTGGGGGAATGAAGGACTTGTTTCTCAGTCCTCCAAAGACATTGTAATACATCTAATACCTTTCTTCCTCAAAGAAATCACTTAAGTTGAGAGATGTGCCTGTCTTTTTCTGATGATCCAGATTTGAACTTCACTTCATGTATTTATTCAGTATGGCCATACATACTCTGTGTGTGTATATATATGTATGTCTTTTACCCTTGGCTAGAGTGCTCTGGCATCATAGCTCACAGCAACCTCAAACTTCTGGGCTTGAACAATCTGCTTGCCTCAATCTCCCAAGTAGCTGGAACAGCAAGTGCCAATCACTATGCCTGGCCAGTTTTTCTATTTTCAGTAGAGATGGGGGTCTCACTCTTACTCAGGCTGGTCTTGAACTCCTGAACTCAAGCAGTCCACCCACTTCGGCCTCCCGGGCCAGGCGTGATGGCTCACACTTATAATCCTAGCACTGTGGGAGGCTGAGGCGGGTGGATAGCTTGAGTTCATGAGTTTGAGACCAGCCTGAGCAAAATCAAGAACCCCATCTCTACTAAAAATAGAAAAACTAACGCAAGAGGATTGCTTGAGCCCAAGAGTTGGAAGTGGCTGTGAGCTGTGACACCATGAAACCACCAGGACAACCACTTGAGATTCTATCTCAAGAAAAAAAACAAACAAAACTTTGGTCTGCCATAGTACTAAGATGACAGACATGAGCCACCACACCTGGCCAGTATGACCATATTTTATGGCCGATAGTTACTCTAAACTTCAGATTTCTTCTGAAAATATCACTGCAATAATTATGTGACAGAGTGCCACACAAACTCTTATTTTAGATTGCTTATATTTCTGAAGACAACATTATGAAATATAATAGTCGTATTTTACTAAATATTCCAGGGATATTTGACTCCCAATTTTTTTTTTTTTTTTTTTTTTTTTAGAGACAGAGTCTCACTTTACCGCCCTCGGTGGAGTGCCATGATGTCACAGGACCCACAGCAGCCTCCAGCTCTTGGGCTTCCGTGATTCTCCTGCCTCAGCCTCCCAAGCAGCTGGGACTACAGGCGCCTGCCACAATGCCCGGCTATTTTTTTGTTGCAGTTTGGCCGGGGCAACTCCCAATTTCATATGAGTACCAATCCAGATACGATGCTGTGCTTACCATGAAATCAGGAAATAGCCTCCAGACTGTTTCCCAAGAAGAATGGGCAGTTCATTTTGATAATAGGTCATGTAGTGGAGGAGTTCTAATAAGGAAGTCTTATAGCTATTAAAAAGCTTAAGAATCTATTTTTTTGTAAGCAAAAGAGGGCCAAGGTGTTGGTTACTTTCTCCTTAGAGTAAGTTCTAATAAGTTGGCTCTGGCTGTTCTTCATGTGATGTTCTTCATATTAAGTAGGCACTGAGATTGTTCTGAAAGAGATTTTGGTTTGCAAACTGAGCAAGGGATGGTTTTATGAAGCTTGTTAAGGAAATGCAATATTCTAATCAAAATATCTAAATCCCCAGGTCATTTCTTTTTTTCTTTCTTTTTTTTTTTTTTGAGACAGAGTCTCACTTTGTCACCCTCAGTAGAGTGCCATGGCATCATAGCTCACAGCACCCTCAAACTCTTGGGCTCAAGTGATTCTCTTGCCTCAGCCTTCCAAGTAGCTGGGACTACAGGCGCTTGCCACAACATCTGGCTATTTTTAGAGACAGGGGTCTCACTCTTACAGTGGTGTCAAACTCCTGAGCTGAGTAGCTCAGGCTATGAGGCTATGAGGAGCTCAGCCTCAGCCTCCCAGAGTGCTAGGATTATAGAAAATCTTATATGAACCACCGTCCCCAGCCCCCTCCCAGGTCATTTCTTTGAAAGTATGGGCTTTAGTGAGTTAGGTTATATCCATTTTATGTATGCTTGGTACAAAGTTAAATTTTTAGTATAAGTTTTAAAGAAAGGGGAAAAGCAGAGTACCTTGTAAGGAAAACAAAAAATGTTAAGGTTAAACAATAGCCAAGAAGTTTTGTTGATCACAGGTTACTTTTGGAAATAAGGTATTCTACAGTGGAAACTGAGGAACCACAAAAGCAAACACCTTGGAAACATCACATCACTGTTTTTGAGAAATGAAAAAACAAGTAAATTCCTGAATGAGAGTCTATTTTGACTTAGAGGCAGCCTTAGAAAACATGACTTTCACATTGATGAGAACAGTCTTCATTGTCACAGGGAGAACACCAGAGACCGTAAACTTACTTGGTTAGGTTAGTATGACTAGACTGTCGATATAAAAGGTGAATTAACCCACTAAGCTACCAGTATGTCTCTCTTGGAAGGGGATCAGGTATTCTCCAATTTCAGTTAACTGGATTTTCAAAATTTATCAGTACCCAGTATGAGCGTAGTACTGCTTTTTAAAGTAGAAGAAACAGTATGACAAATCATTTTTGAGTGTAGGCTTTGGAAAGACCTGGATTCTAGCCTAAGAATTGCACAGTGATCTTAGGTAAAGTTTCTCAGCATGGGTAATTCTAAGTTTCCTAAACCTGTTACTATATTGGTTAAGAGTATAGGTTCCAATGTCAGTATTCAAATCCCACCTCTCTTGCTTCCTAGCTGTATTATCTTAGGCAAGCTACTCAACTCTCTCTGACTTCACTTTCCTCATATGGAGGGAGAAAGAAAAGTATTACCAACATAATTGGATTGTTGACATCCATTGAGCCCTGAATAAATGCTAGCAGTTATTAATAGGAATTTGTGTAAGTAACCCTAACTTAAGAAACTTACAATGCAGGCTGGGCTTATTGCCTCACTCCTGTAATTCTAGCACTCAAGGAGGCCAAGGCAGGTGGATTGCTTGAGTTCAGGAGTTTGAGATCAGCTTGAGTAAGAGCGAGACCCTGTGTATTATAAATAGAAAAAACTGACTAGGCATGGTGGCACATGCCTATAGTCCAAGCTACCCTGGAGCCTGAGGCAAGCAGATTGCTCAAGCCTAAGAGTTTGAGGTTGCTGTGAGCTATGATGTCCTGGCACCCTACCCAGAGTGACAAAGTGAGTCTCTGTCTCAAAAAAAGAAGAAAGAAAGAAAGAAAGAAACTTACAGTCTGGTTATAAATATCAGAATAACATATAAAAACAAAAACAACATTGGGCATTACAAAAGTAGGTATTAAAGAGTATGAAATAGACAATAAAGATGATTCATTCAATGAATATTGTCTACACCGTGCATCAGGCAGGTACTAAGTTGAGTACTGAGGATGCAATAGTGAATCCTATACATTCCTTATTTGCAAGAAGCTTACAATCTAGTGATGGAGCAGATGCTAGCAGGCAATAACAACACAGTGAAATAAACGCTACAGTAAGGATTAGTAGGGTGCTGTGAGAGCTCACAGAAGAGCCATTAGCTTAGTCTGAAGAGGTCAGAAAAGGCTTATCGGAAGAAGTAAAATTTGAAGGCAGGAAGGAGTTAGTATTCTTGGTATGTCAAACAATGTGCAAAAGCCTAGAAATGTAAGCCATCACTGTGACTGGTATCTCAGGGTTGTAGTTAAAATGAAGCCAAAAAATCAAAATTAAAAACTTGGTCCAGGCTCAGCGCCTGTGGCTCAAGTGGCTAAGGCACCAGCCACATACACCTGAGCTGGCGGGTTCGAATCCAGCCTGAGCCCGCCAAACAACAATGACAGCTGCAACCAAAAAACAGCTGGGTGTTGTGGCAAGCACCTGTAGTCCCAGCAACTTGGGAGGTGGAGGCAGGAGAATCGCTTGAGCCCAGGAATTAGAGGTTACTGTGAGCTGTGATGCCAGAGCACTCTACCCAGAGTGAAGGCTTGAGGCTCTTTCTCAAAAAAAAAAAAAGAAAAAGAAAAAAACTTGATCCAAAGAAGGCAAGGCGCGGTGGCTCATGACTATAATCCCAGCACTTTGGGAAGCCGAGGTGTGTAGGCTGATGGAGTGAGCTCAGGAGTTTGAGACCAGCCTGAGCTAAAGCTGGCTGACCCCCATCTCTAAAAAATACCTAGGTATTGTGACGGGCACCTATAGGCCCAGCTACTCGGGAGGGTGAGGCAAGAGAATCCCTTAAGCCCAAGAGTTTGATGTTGCTGGGAGCTGTGACACCATGGCACTCTACCAGGGGTGACAAAGTGAGACTCTGTCTTTAAAAAATAATAAATAAAATAGAGATAAACAAGCTCGGCACCCATAGCTCATTAAGTAGGGTGCCAGTCACATACGCTGAAGCTGGCAGGTTTGAGCCTGGCTCCGGCCTATTAAACAACGATGACAACTGCAACCAAAAATTAGCTGGGCATTATAGCAGGCACCTGTAGTCCCAGCTACTTGGGAGGCTGACGCAAGACAATTGCTTAACCCCAAGAGTTTGAAGTTGCTCTGAGCTGTGAGCCAGTGCACTCTACTGAGAGCGACAAAGTGAGACTCTGTCTCCAAATAAACACTTGCTAGCCATGTTATGGAGGTTCCTAAATGCCATGTTGAATATAGACTTTATCCTGAAGGCAATAAGAAGCCAGTAAAGAGCTTTACACGGAAGAGTGACAAGATCAGGCTGGGAGCACAGGGTGGAGGATTAGAGGAAGCTATGACAAAAGGTCAGAAGACCAACAAGGAGGCTGTTGCCGTGGTCTAAGAGAGAGTAATGCCTTGGACTCAGATTTGAGACAGGCCACCTGGGTTTGAATTCTGCTCTGCCACTTAGTAATTATGTGACCTTATGAAAGCGATTTGACTACTCTTTGCTCTACTTCTTAATCTTAAAATTGGAGATGATAATAAAATTTACCTTGTAAGCTTTTTGTGAGGATTAAATCACTTAGAACACACCTGTTTAGTACATATTTAAGTGCTCTAAAAATGTGGGCAATGGGCTATAGCTCAAGAGGCTAGGGTGCCAGCCACATACACCAGAGCTGGCAGGTTCAAATCTACCACGGGCCTGCCAAACAACAATGACAACTACAACCAAAAAAAAAAAAAAAAAATGACCGGGCATTGTGGCAGGCGCCTGTAGTCCCAGCTGCTTGGGAGGCTGAGGCAAAGAATTGCTTAAGGCAAGAGTTTAAGGTTGCTGTGAGCTGTGACGCCATAGCACCCTACCAAGGGTGACGGATTAAGACTTTGTCTCAAAAATAAAACACAATAAAAATAAAAATGTGGGCAATGAAGCTGGATGGAGGCCAACTAGGAAGAAGTATAAACATTTTGAGGGGATGATAGGAGCAAATAGGAGGAACTAAGGAATTTGGTTTCTAGTTTGGGAGCTTAGGAGAGAGTGCTACCATTCACTAAGATAAACAAGCAAGTTTGGGGAATTCTGAGAAGGTGTAGCCAGAGGTGGCTGGAGTGCAACCAGAAGAGTTTAGTGTCAGAGAAGCTAAGGAGAGTGTTTCAGAGATGAGTCAGTGTTGTTAAATGCTATCAGAAAGGTCAAGTAAAATAAAAGCTAAAAGGAATCCATTGGTTTTAGTAACAAGGAGGACATTGGTGTCTTTGTCAGGAATTTGGGAGGTGGTGAGGGAAAAGGGACTAAAACATGTGGATTGGCTCGGCACCTGTAGCACAGTGGTTACAGCACCAGCCATAGGCACTGAGGCTGGCAAGTTCAACCTGGCCTGGGATAGCTAAACAATGACAACTGCAGGGCGGCGCCTGTGGCTCAGTGGGTAGGGCACCAGCCCCATATACCGAAGGTGGTGGGTTCAAACCCAGCCCTGACAAAACTGCAATGAAAAATAGCTGGGTGTTGTGGTGGGCGACTGTAGTCCCAGCTACTCTGGAGGCTGAGGCAAGAGAATCACCTAAGCCCAGGAGTTGGAGGTTGCTGTGAGCAGTGTGACGCCACAGCACTCTACCGAAGGCAACAAAGTGAGACTCTGTTTCTAAAAAAAAAAGAAAAAGGGATTAGTCCTGGCAAAAAAAAAAAAAAAAATGACAACTGCAACCAAAAAATAGCAAGGCATTGTGGCAGGCGCCTGTAGTCCCAGCTACGTGGGAGGCTGAGGCCAGAGAATTGCTCAAACCCAAGAGTTTGAGGTTGCTGTGAACTGTGACATCACAGCACTCTACCGAGGGTGACATAGTGAGACTCTATCTCAAAAAATAATAAAATAAAATGGGGCAGCGCCTGTGGCTCAGTGGGTAGAGTGCCGGCCCCATATACCGAGGGTGGAGGGCTCAAACACGGCCCCTGCCAAACTGCAACAAAAAAATAGCCAGGTGTTGTGGCGGGCGCCTGTAGTCCCAGCTACTCGGGAGGCTGAGGCAAGAGAATCGCTTAAGCCCAGGAGTTGGAGGTTGCTGTGAGCAGTGTGATGCCACAGCACTCTACTGAGGGTGACAAAGTGAGACTCTGTGTCTACAA
>CAUYPK010086948.1:0-42708 GCA_963574355.1 Loris lydekkerianus | reverse complement strand
GGGGGGAGGATGGGTGGAGGGAGAGTAATTGGTGGGACCACACTTACAGTGCATCTTACAAGGAAGGGTACATGTGAACTTTACTAAGTGTAGAATATAAATGTCTTAACACGATAACTAAGAAAATGCCGTGAAGGCTATGCTGACCAGCTTGATGAAAGCATCTCAAATTGTATGTAAAACCAGCACATCGTACCCGATGATTGCATTAATGTACACAGATATGATTTAATTTAAAAAAAAAAAAAAAAAAAAAAGCGGAGTTGTGTCCCACCGGTTGAGAACTGCTGCTTTACGGTGAAGTGGGAGTGTTATGGGATTAGAAGAAAATATTAGGTGTTAGTTTATAACTAACTTATCTACAAATCCAGTCTCTTGATGGGTAGTCTTTGAACAGTTTTGTATAGGGACTGTAGTTATTTTATTTTATTTTATTTTATTTTATTTTATTTTATTTTATTTATTTATTTATTTTTTTTTGGTTTTTGTTTTTTCTAGAGACAGAGTCTCACTTTATTGCCCTTGGTAGAGTGCTGTGGCATCACAGCTAATAGCAACCTCCAACTCCTAGGCTTAGGAGATTCTCTTGCCTTAGCCTCCCAAGAAGCTTGGACTACATGCGTCCACCACAATGCCCGGCTATTTTTTTGTTGCAGTTTGGCTGGGGCTGGGTTTGAACCCACCAAACCTCTGTGCCCTACCCACTGAGCCATAGATGCCACCCGGGACTGTAGTTTTTATTGATAGTGAACTGTGAAAGGGAGCATTCCTCATTCTTTGTTTCAATTTTATGTATAGATGGAGATTTCAATTCCTAATTAATTACTTGGATTTGGTTCAGTTGTATTACGTTCATGTTACACTTATTTGAAGAGAGTTTGAACTAGAACAGGAATTATGAGTGTAATAAAAAATTTTACTTGTCAATTGGCATTTTCTTCTTCCTTGAAAATTATGGAAAATTCGAAGAATGCTTTCTGAATATGTCTTTGTTTTGAAATTTTAGTGTAACAAATAACTTTCAAGATAGAGAAGGGTTTTTGTCAAAGATTTTGCATTATAAACTGCATAGTTGAATTTGTAATGAGATTCACAGGGTGGCGCCTGTGGCTCAAGGAGTAGGGTGCCAGCCCAGTATACAAGAGGTGGTGGGTTCAAACCCAGCCCTGGCCAAAAAAAAAAAAAAAAAAAAAAAAGATTCACCACCAGTTTATTTCGGTGACCCAGATCACAGCAGGGCACCAGGTATAACATTTAATAAAAACTGACACAATACTTTAGTGTGGTTGCTTATTGTGTTCTGTGTGGGCCCAGACCTATCCATTCTTATGTAATGTGTGCAGAGTTGAATGATTAAGTCATTGGTTTTGATGAAAATGATATTTGAAACTATGAAATACTGGTAATTTAGAATTTAAAAAAGCATTATGTGTAGATCACGGTGGAGATTGTTGGTTACATGCAAGTTGAAGGATTTAGACTGTAAACCCAACACTGAGATTTTTAATCTACTTTCTTAAAAATATATTATTAGTGAACTTGCCTTGTAAATTGGTCTTTTTTTCCCTACAACAGCAGATTAATAATTATGAATTTTTTCTGATACATAGAAAACTTTGTTTTTTGTTCAAATGAGTTCTCAGTTATAATTGCAAAACTTTCAGGCTGTCCAACAATGTAAACTCAATGACATGCACAAAATAAAGCATATTTGTACTTAAAACTTATCTTATTCCTTATCTTCTTTTTCTTTCTCCTTTGAATGTATTAATATTATTGGTTGTAGCTTTCTTAAAGTAGGTGCTGCTCATCAGAGTGATTCTGAGAAATAATATCGAGAAATATTAACATACAGACATTTTAGTATATACTCATTTAAACTAACACAGTTATCAGTGGGCATAAGGTCTCTTAAATGATTATAAAAGTTAATAAGCAGGCTCAGTGCCTGTAACTCAGTGGTTTAGGGTGCCAGCAACATGCACTGAGGATGGTGGGACAAAAGCTAGTCAGGGCCTGCTAAACAATAACAAAAAAATAGTTAGGTGTTGTGGTGGGCGCCTGTAGTCCCAGCTACTTGGGAGGCTGTGGCAGGAGAATTACTTAAGCCCAAGAGTTTGTGGTTGCTGTGAGCTGTGATGTCACTGCACTCTACCAAGGGTGACATAGTAAGACTGTCTCAAAGAAAAAAAAAAAAGTAAAAATTAAAGTAACAATCAATGATGTATTGTTTAGTTTTCAGATGTTTAGCATAGGTCTCATTTATCTTTTTTTTCTTATTAGGCAGGAAGTTATGAAATGGAATGGATGGGGATATAATGATTCCAAGTTCATCTTCAATAAGAAGGGCCAAGTTGAATTGACTGGGAAAAGGTAACCCTGATTTGTTGATGCCTTTGTTCCGTCTTTCTTTTCCTCTTTCTTTCTACAAATAATTTTAAACCTACACAAAAATATAATTATCCCTCTTCCAATTTAAAATTTGTCAACATTATGCCATAATTGCTTCTTATGTTTTTCTACAGTACTTCAAATTCTGGCACTGTCAAGTTACCTCTAAAAATTTACATATGTGTCCCTTTAAATATAAGGACCTAATATAGCCAATTATATAATACTATCATCATATCTCCAAAATAACAAAATTTTATGTCTAATTATTTAGTCCATATTCACACTTCCCTAACTGTCTCACAAATGCCTTTTGTAAGTAGTTTATTTGAATGAAGATCCAAATAATGTCTATAGCCACCCTACCACTTAATCCCCACACCATTGATTTGTTGAAAGCAATTTTATGTTTAAGTCTTTTAATTTACATCTGTGTGTGAGTTTCTATGAAACGTGAGCATTTTAGGTCTGTGTACAGATACATGTAAATAGTATTCAAAAAATTAGTTTCTGTACATATTCATGTAAATAGTATTCAAAAAATTAGTTTCTGTGATATGTTAGCGAAGAAGTAACAAAGAAAAATAAGTCATTTGTGTGATACCATTCACATTTCTGAAATGTTTTTGGTAAGTAATGTGTTGATAAGAATTATAAAGTGTATCTATTCAGTCGTACCTCAATAAAGCTGGAAAAAGTTTCTAAAGGATATTTGTATTATTACTATTGGTTCTAGATGTGGACATAATTGTAAAATGCATTCTTAGTTAATTTTAATTAATACTGCCCCTGGTGTGTCTATTGAATTTTGATATAACTTTTGAAAGGGCAGCAAGTATAAATATGTAATACTTCAATGCTGGCCCTATAAAAATAAATTAAAAATTGAGACTAAGTAAAAAATTGAATTAGATGTATTATAAATCTATTCCAATATAGTACTTTAATTTAATATTGGTTGGGCATTAGTTTAATGTTTTTTAAACTCATATGCTATTACCAACATATTCATTTGTCAGCAATGAAATACGTTTATTCTTTTGGAGAAGTTATTTCCTTTTCTTTGCTATATAATTAATTCATTTTTTCTGACTTATATGTATTTTGGCCTAAAATAAAACCTCAGGAACTAATTTTAATCAAAGTATTAAGATGTACATTACATTTTTTTTTAATAGGAAAAATAAATATTACCTGTGTTCTTATTCCCATCCTTCAGTGTGACTGGGCAGCATGCAGATGGAAGCTTAGTTGAGAAGTTGTATAATTCAGGTAGAAGGAATTTCTGGTTAAAATTAAATTTACCAGTGTTCTAAATGTTGAGTTTTATTTTTTAAATGGAGTTGTAATTTCTAATACCATAGAAACTTATGCATGTGGAGATTGGCTTTTCAAAATCTTCCGGAGGAGAAAAATAAATCTTGTGAACTTAAAAAACCAACATTATCTCCTCTCAGACACTTTCCTCATTTCTCTCTTTCTTTCTCTTTGAACCTTGAATGTACAGCATTTCGGGAAGGGGGTAGTTATTTGCATTTTAGCAGTCTTCTGTACTGTAGGCTATGTACTGTATTTGGAAAGGGGTCACCTTTTAGTTTTATAGGTAATGTTATTTGTGACTGATGGAATTCACAAAGGTCTTAAGATGATTCTGTCACGAATAGCAAAGATCTGTAATTCCCAGAGATGCAGAGTAATTGTACAGTTAAAATAGAAGGGCCTGGTATTAAAACTTAGTATTTACAAATTGCTGCTATGCTAATGCACGTAGTAGAATATATATTAAAACCACCTTCCCAGAATTTATACTTTTTACTTCAGTGACACTAAACATATTTTATATGCTAAATGATTAACTTTAGTTGTTTTAATATGAGTCTCATACTTAACTTTCATTCTGCTTTCTGTAGATTTATGAAAAGGTATTATGTAATACCTAAATTCAAACATAGCCTTTCAGCTTGATTTTTAGTACTTGAGACATTTGTTATTTTTTCTTCCTTCTCCTATTATTTTGGTTTTGCTAACTTCTAGGTAAAGATTGGTCTGAGAATTTTAGATAGTAATTTTGTTGTATATGAGGCTAACAGAATAAGTGATAACTCACTCAGATCCCACCTGTGTAGTTGTTCAAATTATGTGACAAAATGAGTGCTCTCAGTCACTTCAAATTAAAAATTATTTTGGATAGGGTCCAAGAGTGGCTCCTTTAATATTGAATTCTGCTTTATTATAAACATAAGTTTACTTTTGGTGCAGTGTTTCATTAACACCCACTGGCTTTTTTTTGTTTGTTTGTTTTTGTTTTTTGGGGGGTCATTTTCTGAAATGAAAGTAATCTTTTGAGGCTCATTGCTAAAAGCTTTTGTATTTATTCAATTTCCAATGAAATGAATGGGAAATACAGTTTGCCCTTCTTATCTGTAGGTTCCACATCCAGAGTCAACCAAGTGTGGATAGAAGATACTTTAAAAACCAATACAGTAAAAGAATACAAATACGAAATACAGTATAACAGCTATTTACATAGCATTTACATTGTTTGAGGTATTATGAGTAATTTAGAGATGATTTAAAGCATATGAGAGGATGTGTGTGGGTTATATGTAAATATTGTTCCGTATAAGAGATTTGAGTGTCTGAGGATTCTGTTATCAATGGGCATTCTGGAACTAATCCCCCTTGGAGACAAGGGAGGACTGTAAGTTTTAGTGAAAATATTTCATGTAGTACATTTTAAATAGTTTGTAAGACATACACATTTATAATATGTGTATATTATAAATGTATTTAATATATATGTGCATATTATAAATGTGTATGTATATAATCTATTCTAATCTAGTTTCAGTATTGGTTTAATTGTTGTTTGATCAAAAATAGCTATAGAAGGACTTAAACTACTATCTTAGAAAAAAAGAATTTTGATCTTATTTTATATACAGATAAATTCTAGATATATGCTTCAAGCTATACAACTGCTAGGAGAATGCACACAGTATTTTTCCAAATGTAAGGTAGGCAAAAAGCAGAGAACAAAAAGCATTAAATAATAAAGGAAAAAAGTGTGTCAATTAAACACAACGGTTAGGGCCCCAGCTACTTACATTGAGGCAAGCTGGATCGAACCTTTCCGGGGCCTGCTAAAAAACGGTGACAACTGCAACAACAACAAAAAAATAGCCAGGTGTTGTAGTGGGTTCCTGTTCTCCCAGCTACTTGGGAGGCTGAGGCAAGAGAATCGCGTAAGCCCAAGAGTTTGAGGTTGCTGTGAGCTGTGATGCTATGGCACTCTACCAAGGGCGACATAGTGAGACTCTGTCTCAAAGAAAAAAAAGGGAGAGTGAAAGGTAAGTCACAGAGTAATAGAAAATGTTTAATAATACATTATTTTCTTGATTACATAGTATGTAAACATTTCTTATAAACCAGTAGGAAAATGAGCAAAAGACTGAAACTGGCATTTAAAACATAGGATATTCAAGTGGACAATAGATACATAAATAGATGTTCAATCTCACAAGTAATCAGTAAAATTCAAATTAAAACCCCAAAGAGATACCAATAGAATGTCTTAGAGTTTCATTTATAGAATTACTATTGCATTCTTTCCAATAGTTTATTTTTCTGCTGAGATTTTTTTTTTTTCTATTTTTTGGAAAATATTTTCTGTTTTGTCCTTTTGCATACTTATAATATCTGTTTTAAAATCCTTGTGTGCTGGGCAGGATAGAATGCCAGCCACATACACTGGGACTGGCAGGTTTGAATTTGGCCTGGGCCTGCCAAACAACAGTGAGAGCTACAACCAAAAAATAGCTGGTGGCGGGTGCCTGTAGTCCCAGCTACTTAGGAGGCTGAGGCAAGAGAATCGCTTAAGCCCAAGAGTTTGAGGTTGCTATCAGCTGTGACACCACAGCACTCTACTGAGGGTGACATAATGAGACTCTATCTCAAAAAAAAAAAAAAAATCCTTGTGTGCTATTTCCAATGTCTTGGGACATCTGGCTTCAGTCATCATTAGTTGTCCTTCCTCTTGAATCACATTTTCTTGTTTGTTCATATCTAGTAATTTTGGAGTGTGTCTTTGAAGTCTGTTTTGCATTGTTTTGTATGTACTCTGGATTGTGTTACATTCCTCTGAACAGACTTTTTTTTTTTTTTTTTTTTTTTTAAATCAATCATTTAAACTTGACTCATCTCAGACTCCAAATGCGTTTCTGTGGTGGTGAGCAGCTGGATTTTCTGTTAAATTCTTCTTAGTTTAACTGGGCTGCTCAGAAGACTTTATTACATACTCCATACATGTGTCGTTCCAGGTCAGCCAAACATTTGGAGATAATTAATGAATAGGTCCCTCTCTGAGTCTCTCTTTGATTTTCCTGTACACTTTCCAGATGTAGTGTTCACTCCAAACACTTCCACTGATTCTTCAAGTCAAGAAAACTATAGCTTTTTCAGCATTTTTGTTACCTTTTATGGCACCAGCTAGGGCCTGTCTTAAGGCTAAAACCTATTTAAAAAAACAAAACTGTGAAGTCAGGTAGTGCTTTTTTCCTTCTTCCAAGTGTAGGACACTCCTCTACCCTACTTTTGCCTGCTTTTTGTCTATCTGTACTGCCTTCAGATACCTGGGTTTTATTTGTTTTATTTTATTTTTGTCCAGTGTTTATAGTTGTTTGAAGGAGAGTTTGGTTGATAGGAACTGCTTGACCATTACTAGAAGGAGAATCTAAGCTTTAAATTTAAACTTAGATACCTTGTTCTAATATTTTACCTTCTTTTTACCTTAGGTACCCTCTTAGTGGCATGATTTTACCAACTTTTAGGGAGTGGATCCAGAATACCCTTGGTGTAAATGTGGAACATAAAACTACCTCTAAAGTAAGTAAATAAGAATGATTACTAGTGTGCTTAAATGTGATTTTTATATTGGTCTTGTTAAGCGGTTGGAGCAGTTTTGTAGTGTCACAGATCTAGCTTCTAATCTCTGAATTTGTCTGAGATTTATCTGGCAAACTTTTCATCCTCTCTGAGGAATAACTCTGTTTTACCTCTCACAGGGTAGTGAAGTGCAAATTATTTACTTTCCTGAGAGTACTTTGTTACAAAAATAAAAGTTGTTGCTATTTTTAAATTATTTAATAGATTGACAGTAATCTAGGATTAATATAGAATAATTTTTATATTCAATATTCAAACCTTTGAAATATTTGAAGAATTACAGATGAAAATTGAATTAAGAGTGATAGAGAATATTAATTTTAGTTCATATAGTTTCACTTTTCTGAAGTGAGATAGAAAACCTTAAACTGTGTACATATGAAAATAATGAAGTTTTTATAGTGTTTCTCTATTATTATTTTATTATTTTTTTCTATAGCATGGTGTTCTGTATGTCTCTCTTACTGGATATAAGTTTCATAAGTACAAGGGCTGTATCTTCAAATAAATCCTCCCCTGTATCCAACATGTTATTAAAAAGTGTTAGGTAGGCAATGATTATTTAATTTATAAATCCATAGATATTTTGTGCTAATTATTAAATTAGACTGAACTAATTCCTCTTTCTCTCAAACCAAACTTTTAACTTTTCTTAACTGTCCCTTTTCAAATCTTAAATCTCTCTCCCTCTCTCCCGTTTGTAATTATGTACTTGTTTTGACATTGATAAAATCTACATACCATATAGGGAAATTTTACCAGGTTTACACGCACTCTTTTTTTTTTTTTTTTTTTTTAAGCTCTTGAGACCTTTTTAATTTTTAATGACTTAAAATATTAATCAGTATATTTTGTTGAGATTCTTTGATCATTTCCTTTACCATAGGTTGAACTTCATAAAGGTCAAGATTTTTTTGGCCTGGTTGCCTACTTACCTGTTCACTGTCTGTGCAAAAGTATCTTGCTCTTACTCTGTAAATCTACATTTTTTTTCCTCAATAAACTTTGTTGCATGCTTGCCTTAAATATTTCCCCTATTTAACTCACACTCACACATGTATTCCCAGGACCTAGAACAGTGCCTAGATTATAGCAGGCACTCAGTAAATATTTTGTGGATGAATACAGTATCTTAATGAGAGACTGAGAGAATATAGGAGTTTTATATTTTTTTATATATAGTCTCATACTTTCCTTTTTTCAAATACTACATTATACCTTTCTTTGAAATAGCAGATTTGATTTGGCGAGCCATTTATAGACCTCTTCCTATATTCTAGGCATGCTATTAGATGCTTTTCACAAAAATTATCACATTTAACTTGACTTGGCTATGGTAACTCTACGTATTTGGCAGTGATAATCTCATTTAACAGATGTAGAAGCTAATTCTCACAGAACTTAGGTAACATGTCCAGTATCACATAGTTTTTACTTTAAAGTTGAGGATTAGATTTCAAGTTATCTGTTACTTGAAATTGAGTATCAAGTTTATAATTATGCTGTGAGCTTTAACGCCCCTCATAAAAATGGATTTATTACTTATTGTAAAGTGTTTTCTGTTGATGATTTAAAAATGGTAATTGAATAAGGAATGCTAAATTTTATCTACAGATAAAAATGTATGTAGATAATGCAAGTCAAGTAGTTTTCTCCTGTCTCCTTAATCTAAAATTGAAGATTTGAGACTTTGTATCTTTCCTGTTCTTGATTGCAGTCTTCAGAAATAATGAACAGGTGGGCCATAGAAGGAAAGAGGACACATAGGACCTTTATAACTCATGTTGTAGAATATGATGAACCAGACCATTTTTACTTGTTATTGCCGCAAAGTTGGTTTCCATATGCATTGCTTGATATTTTCTCTAATTGTGTCTTATTTCATAAATTAAAAAACCCTACATTTATAGTTGTTCTCCCTATAGAGGTATTCAGGATTTGTTGTCTAAAATTAGGTGAATGAAGCCAATTTTATTTTCTAGGCATCCTTAAATCCTAGTGATACACCTCCTTCTATTGTAAATGAAGATTTTCTTCATGAACTTAAAGAAACTAATATTTCATATTCACAAGAAGCAGATGATCGGGTATTTAGAGCTCATGGTAAGCTATTTTATATTAGCACTATTTATTTTTAAGTAAAAAATTTTCCATAATTTAAGATGTTTTTGCCTTTTTTTTTTTTAAACACAAAACAGGTCATTGTCTTCATGAGATATTTTTGCTCAGGGAAGGAATGTTTCAGCGAATTCCTGATATAGTCTTATGGCCAAGTAAGTTTTTCCCGTTGCATTATTAATTTAGTATTATTAAATCTTAAGTAAATTTAGGATTAGAAATATTTACTTTTAAACATTTGAGTTGTAAAGAATACAAATATAGTAGATCCTCTGTAAATTGAACACCCAAGGGACTGTAACATACTGATTAACATATGGAGGTGGTTAACATAAGGAACTGGGCCTGCTATACTGAAACACACATGTGGTGCATGTCTGATCTATGAAAATTAGATCAACTTAAGGAAGTGGTCGACCATGGAGGTTCTACTGTATTTAGATTTGGCTTGGGATAAAAGATGGATGAACTTATGTTATTTTGCTCTTGGTGACGATTAGGCACTATATTTCTACACATGAGGTTGTATTTAAAAATTTGCATTGATTTTCTGATTTTTTTGTCAGATCATCTTTTTCAGAGTATATGGAATATTTTGTTTTTCAAAAAATTGGCTGATTTATGGACTCCTCAGGTCTCAGATGAGCTTCTACTTTATAGGCGCTATCTGAGGGGAGAATTATATTTTAATATTAGGGCAGGAGGGAGGCGAGATAAATAGTAATGGGGAAACATATACAAACCCCAATTGAGGGACATTTTATGAGATAACCAGCCAGTGTTTTTCAAAAGTTTCATGTTCATAAAAGTCATAGATAGACTAAGGAAATACCTGCTTTTAAAGAAGGACTAAGGAACATGACAGCTAAATGTGATCCTGATTTGATCCTGGACCCACAAAGACCCACAAAATATGAATAAGGTCTGGTGGTTAGTTATTTGATCAATGTTAATTGCTTTGTTTTGGTAACTGGACTATAGTTTTATAAGATGTAATATTCAGGAATATGAGCTGAAGGATAATTTATGAATTATTTTTGCAACTTCTTTGAAAGTCTGAAATTATTTCAAAGTGAAAATTTTAAAAAGTTTGTTTTAATATAGCTGTTTAATATGTTAATGCATGGCTAGTACATGGCTAAGTGAAGGAAAAGTTTAGATACTAAAGAATATCATAGATCTGTATTTTGCAGGATTATCCAGACTATATTCGTGTCACTATGATTAATTTATTTTCCCTTTTTTCAACAGCATGTCATGATGATGTAGTTAAGATTGTGAATCTAGCATGCAAATATAACCTTTGTATCATACCAATTGGTGGTAGGTATTGTGTCTTTTGAATTTTAATATGATATATATTTGTTCTGTTTAAAATATTTATATTTTAAATATTTGTGCTATCCCACTGAAAACAAATCTTATTGTCATTATATATAATTGTTCTCAAAAACTGGTTTATGGTGCTCATTTGTGTTCTAAGTAAGTCTACATAAACTGTTTGAGATGTGGTGTCCCTTTTAGTTCATGGCTTTTTCCTATTGGATTCAAGATGAAACTGTGATTTAATGCTTAAATAAGAAAAGGTTTCTACTTCAGTAATTACTTTCCAACCTGTATGTTTCTGAAAAAATTTTATTTTCCAAAAGCTAAATATAAATGCACTAAATATGATCAACTTTTAAGAAGCAAAATAAACATAGAACACTATGCAGATTAGATGATCAATTAGTGCAAAGATGATCAAGTCCATAATGTCTTTTAATATAGAAAAATAATATTTTCTGTTTTTAAGATGAACTTGATGTCTTTTGATTTTTTACTAATTGAACTGTTTTAACAACTTACATAAGCCAAAGGACATTATCTTCAACAAAATTGCATTAATAGAATTAGTGAAACCTCAGTAATTCCAAAAGCTTCAGATTCCCCCTACATCTGATATTTTCTGTTGAATTCATGCACTATAATGTCACTTATTTGAAATATTTTTCTGATTTCGATGATTGTGGCAAGCAAATGGTGGTTATTGATCACAGGTATCGTGTTTTTAACTGGCAGTTCATTATATTACATTGTAAGATTAAGCTAAATGTTAAAAGATTCTTACGCTTCTTGTGAAAGGTGACTTTCACATTTTTCTTCCATATAAAATGTATGGAACTACGGATTAAGAATTTATTCTTATTTATGGTGATTTAGATCTGATTAAGAACTGAAAACATCATATTATTCATTAATGGTATTAACTAAGCATTTTTCTTTGGACAATAAATATTAAGAGAAAGCAGCTGTATATTGTTTAAATATTTTTATGTATTATTTATTCTATATAAAAATCACTTTTTCACCAAAGAGCATATACATTTATTTTTAAATATTTCGTAATTTAGACATTTTAAACTTCTATAAAAGCCTTTTGTACAAGAATGTATTCTTTTAAATGATAAATGAATCTCATAATTGTGGTAGAAAGGAGGTAATAGTGTCTCTAGTTGTGTAGGATGGGCCTTTTTTCTTTTATGCTACCTCTCCAGATTAATCATTAGCTTAGAACTTTTTTAATCATGTTTTTGGAGTTCCACAAATTGCTAGGGACTTCACTTGAGTGTGCCAAGTCCAGGGGATGGAGCCGTATGTCATTGCTTTCAGTTCCATAATATTGCTTCATTTTGGCATGCAGCATGAAATAAAGGTGAGTTTTTTTATAAGTGTAGTGGCATTTGCAAAATGTACTTTGCAAAGTAGTAATAGGTATTACTTTTCTAGTGGGCCTATCTGTATACTCTATATTAGGGATTTGCCCTAGAAAGGAAGCTAAAAACATATTTAAACATAAAATTGTGGTTTCCTATTTTGGCAGGAGGAACAAGTGTTTCATATGGCCTGATGTGTCCTGCAGATGAGAGAAGAACAATTATTTCTTTGGACACTTCACAAATGGTATGTGATAATTTGAGAGGTATTTGAAGATTGCTTCTGTTTTAAACATAAGTCTCCACTTTAGTTATCATTAAAAAATGACCTGTTTTCCAATTTGTTTTAAATGTATGTTTTGCTTTATTTTATTTTTTTTTTGGAGACAGCTTCTTGCTCTGTCATCCAGGTAGAGTGAAGTGTTCTCATCATAGCTCACAGCAATTCAAACTCCTTTGCTCAAGGTGTTCTTTTGCCTCAGCTTCCTGAGTAGCTGGGACTGCAGGCACATGCCATGGTGCCCTACTGGTTTTTCGATTTTTAGTTGAGAGAGGGTCTTGTTCTTGCTCAGGCTAGTCTTGAATTCCATGTATTTCATCATGTCTTACTCTTGTCTTCAGTTTTCCAAAATCTAAGTTCTCTCTTACTCTTGGGTATATATTTTGATGCTATTTTATTAAATTGGCACATGAAATTGATACTTTGAGAAGCATAGAGTGGAATATTGACCCACCAAATGACCTGGCTTGTGTTTTTAAAAAACAGAATAGATAATATTAGTTAAGGTTAACTTGAATCTCCAAAATTTACCTTTCCCTCAAATTTACATTTTTGCTTGGATAGCTAATTGATTTTAATGATAGGATTGCTTTCTGTAGTTTTGGCTTATTGTGGTCTAAGAGTTGGAGATTGTGCCATGTTGAGTTTTAATTTATGAGCTTTATCTTCATTTAGACAGCAATACTGTGTATTCCTTCATGAAAATATTTTTTTTTTTCCTGAGACAGAGTCTTAATTATGTCGCCCTTGGTAGAGTGCCTTGGCATCATAGCTCACAGCAAACTCTTGGGCTTAAGCTATTCTCTTGCCTCAGCCTCCCCAGTGGCTGGGATTATAGGCGCCTGCCACAATGCCTGGCTATTTTTTCTTTTCTTTTTTTCTTTCTTTCTTTTTTTTTTTTTTGTTACAGTTTGTTTATCTGGCCCAATCAGATTCGAACCCACCAGCCTGGGTGTATGTGGCTGGTGTCCTACCCACTGAGCCACAGGCACTGCCAAAATATAATTTTTTTAACTTTTCAATTTCAAGTTTCTTTAGACACCGAAGTAGAATGATTTATCCATTCTCTAGATTTAAGTATTATTTTGTCATACCTGCTTTACCTTTCTTTTTTTCTTGCAGGATTTTTAAAGCAAATCTTGATAGTATGCTACTTTGTACCTAAATATTTCTCTGTCTTTAACAAAGGGCGTTTTTTCACATAACTGCTATATTATTATCACTCCTGGCAAAATCAAAAGTTATTTCCTTTCTTCTTTTTTTCTTCTCTTTTCTCTTTCCTCTTTTCTCTCCCCTCCCTTCCCCTCCCCTCCCCTCTCCTCCCCTTACCCCTTTGCCTTCCCTTCCCCTCTCCTCTCCTCGTCTGTGTTTTAAGCTATAGCTCTGGGTAGAGGGCTGTGGTGTCATAGCTCACAGCAAACTCCAACTCTTGGGCTCAAGTGATCCTCCTTAATAAAGACAGGGTCATGCTTTTGCTCAGGCTAGGCTTGAACTTAGTGAGCTCAACCAGTCCACCTGCCTCAGCTTCCCAGAGTACTAGGATTACAGGCGTGAGGCACTGCGCCTGGCCTCTTCTTTTCTTTCTTTCTTTTTTTTTTGAGGCAAAGTCTCATTGTCACCTTTGGTAGAGTGCTGTGGTATCACAGCTCACAGCAAACTCAAACTCGTGGGCTCAAGCAGTCCTCTTGCCTCAGCCTCCTGAGTAGGTGGGACTACAGGAGCCTACCATAATGCCTGGCTAATTTTTTTATTTTTAGTAGAGATGTTGCTCTTGCTCAGGCTGGTCTTGAATTCCTGAACTCAAATAATTCACATATCTTAGCCTCCCAGAGTGCTGGTATTACAGGCATGAGCAATTATACCTAGCCTGAAAGTAATTTCTTAAATTACTTATATTTGGTACACATCATATTTTCAGTCTCAAATATGTCTTGTCTTTACAGTTCATTTGTTCTAATTAGGATTCAGATAAGGCTCATGATAGCTTTTGGTTGATTCTGTTAAATCTCACTTTATCTGAAAGCTTCCTCTTCTTTTTTTTTTTTTTTTGAATGTTACTTATCTTCGAAGAAACTAGGTTATTTGTAGTGTAGAATGTCATATTTTGAATTCATTTGCTGCTGCTGCTTCTAGTCATTTAACTCTTCAACCCCTGAATGCCCTCTAAACTGGAAGTTAGGTAGGGGTGTGTGTGTGTGTGTGTGTGTATACACGCTGGTTAGATTCAGGCATGTAGATGTGATTTCCTTTTTTTCCCCTTGAGACAGAGTCTCACTGTGTTATCAGGCTATAGTATCCTGGCGTCAGCCCAGCTCAGTGCAACCTCAAATTCCTGGGCTTAAATGATCCTCCTGCCTCAGCCTCCTGAATAGCTGGTACTACAGGCACACACCACCACTTACAGCTAATTTTTTCTATTGTTAGTAGAGACCAGGTCTCGCTCTTGATCAGGCTAGTCTCTAACTCTTGAGCTCAAGTGATCCTGCTGCCTCTGCTTCCTGGAATGGAATGCTAAGATTCTAGGGATACTACTCCTGGCCTTTTTTTTTTTTTCCTTCCTTTAAAAGCAAGAGGGTGGCACCTGTATCTCAGTGGGTAGGGCACAGGTCACATACTCTGAGGCTGGCAGGTTCCAACTCAGTCTGGGCCAGCTAAAAACAACAATGACAACTGTAACAACAACAAAAAAATAGCCAGTTGTGGTGGGTGCCTGTAGTCTCAGGTACTTGGGAGGCTTAAGCCCGAGTACCTGAGAGGTTGCAATGAGCTATGAGCCATGGTACTCTACCCAGAAAAAGAAAAAGAAAGAAAATAAATAAACAAAAAAAAAAAAAATAAATAAAAGCAAGAATACTTAATGGATGGTGATGTGCTTTTTTTTAATGTCATGTAACATCAGAGGGGAGGTGCATGATAGCTACTCATCCTAATTTTAGTGATGCTAAAATTGATCAGTCAGTTCAAATGGTAACTGCCTGGTTATTTGACTTTAAAGTTCCCCATCAACATTTTTCCTTATCCTAAGAATTTCCCCACAAAATAGTTTAAGAATATCCTATTCTGGAATAGCTCTGGAATGTGTTTGAATTTCTGCCTCTACTATGTGCAAATTTACCACTAAATCTATTCATGTGTAAAATAGAGGCTCTAACACTGCACAAGGTTATTATTTCAGTTTCAATGAGATAATATAAGTAAAAATCTTAACACTAAGCAGATGCGTGGCAGAATTTTAAATGTTAGGCTTCCAGCCATTTATTTTGCAGTGAAACCTTGTATATTTACTGCCTTTAACCTTGAGCTGTCTTAAGTGTTATGGTGGGTTAGGGCTACTTGTAACTGTGATTTGCATTGAAGTCATGTCTGCATGATTTTGCACAGTGTGCTTCTGATACAATATGTAGAAATATGATGGGAATTACATTGATACCAGTTTTCTACTTAAATATATGTGATAATACTAAGGCCTGTTAGCCTATTGTGTTTGTCTTACTTTTAACTTGGGTTAGTTTGTATTTACTGGATGCAGTAGATTAGCCTATACATTTTCTTTAGGTTTTTCTGTGAGCACCCATAAAGATGATTTTGTTCTCGCCTCCTTTATTTTTTTTTCTATCAAAAATAAATATTTGAACCCTTGATAGGTACAAGGTATATATTTAGCATAAGTATATAATTGCCTTGAGAGCTAGTCTATTGGGGGGGGGAGAGGATATATATTAAATTATTATAATATAAGGTACCATTAGATTGATAAATTCTTTGTCTTTTCATTCTACATTTTTATGTTTTCTTTTAACTTATCATAGAATCAAGCCTGATTATACCATAGTTATACTGAAATTACTATTGTCTTATTGTGAGAGTACAAATGTAAGTTTTATATAACAAAATAAAAAATACATTCATAGACATCTCATTTCATGTTTGTCATAACCTTATGAATTAAGAAGTACAGTTATTAATACACATGCTTGTTTAAATTTGCCATTTAGACAGCAACTGCTACATTTCTGTTGTCTCTTTTGTTCTGTTTCTTTTTAAAAAAATTTTTTTTTGTTCTTTCCTTTTTCTAACTAGTCTTACCTGCATTAGTTATTGCCATGAAGATGAACATTTCAAAGTATAAAAAAAGCTTCCTGAAATCTAGAATAAGATTCTGGCTAGGAGAAGTGGGTCACACCTATAATCCTAGCACTCTAGGAGGCCAGGGCAGGAGGATCCTTGAGCTTAGGAGTTTGAGACCATCCTGAGCAAAATGAGACCCCATCTCTACTAAAAATAAATTAAAAAAAAAAAAAAAAAATTAGAAAAATTAACTGATCATTGTGGCAGGCGCCTGTAATCTCAGCTACTCGGAGGCTGATGCAGGAGGATTGCTTGAGCCCAGGAGTTTGAATGTGAGCTAGGCTGATTACCAGAGTGCTCTACCCTGGTCAGCCCAGTGAGACTGTTTCTAAATAAATAAATAAACAAACAAAATGTCAACATTATTTAACAAAAAATAGAAGATTCTATATATTATCTGATTGCTCAGCCAAATAGAAGGGGAAAGAAATCTGTTCTTAATAATAGAAAATAATCCATAAAGATTCATATATACATAACAATTAGGGCCAATAAGAATATTAAACATAGTTTTTTATTGGCAGTCATATATATGGTAAGTTGAGCCAGGTGATATTCAGTTCCTTCTTTTGAGCATGAGGCAGGGACATGCTTTGTTTTCTATGTGGGGTTCCTGGTTCTATTTCAGATTTAAAATAAAACAAGGCTGACGCCATTTGCTGTTTTCAAATGTCTTTGCATGTTTTTTCCCCTAATCTCATGGTCATTTTCTAATATTCTTAAATTAGATGTGATTGTTATCTTAACAATAGTGCAGATAACATATGTAGAATTCTAGGACTTCTATATGCTCATTTTTTTATATGTAGTATCTCATCTAATTCTTACAGTAACTCTGAGTGGTATATCTACATTTTACAAATGACGAAACAATAAGGTTAGACAGTTAAATAATTTGCCTAAGGAAAAAGATGGAGTTTAATTCAAATTAATATTTGAATAAAGACAGAATTCATAGGTTTTTTTGTCTTTTATTTTTTTAATTTTTTTTGAGATAGGATTTTGCTCTGTTGCCTAGGTAGAGTGCAGTGGTATCATCATAGTTTACTGTAACCTCAAACTTCTAGGCTAACTGTAACATCAAACTCCTAGGTTTACATATTTTCCTGCCTCAGCTTCCTGAGTAGCTGGGACTACAGGTGCATGTCACCACACCTTACTAATTTTTAAAATTTTTGGTAGAGATAGGTAGGATTTTACTATGTTGCCCAGGCTAGTCCCCAACTTCTGACCTCGAGCAATTCTCCCACCTCAGCCTTCCAAAGTGCTAGGATTATAGACGTGAGCAATCATCCCTTACCCTACAGAGTCTGTTTTAAACCAACCCCTGCATAATGTACTGCCTTTGTTACTGAGTCTGTTACGTTGTATAATCAGGAATAAGTGGAGCTGGTTTCCAGTGTGAGTTGGAGGAAACTACTTGCTTAATTACTAACTTGTCATGTGTTGTTTTGAATTAGTAAGTTATATTTCCTGAGAAAATGTCAATATTTCATGAAGATCTCTTTCTTCCTTTGCAACAGAATCGAATTCTTTGGGTTGATGAGAACAATCTGACAGCTCATGTAGAGGCTGGCATAACAGGACAAGAATTGGAAAGACAGGTATGTTATTAAGGTTTTCAATTCAAAACTACTGTGTCCCCTCTCTGAATGAAATACTTTGTATAATATGTTCATTCACTCCATAAATTTGTTCAGTTTCTGTTGTGGATTAGGCATTGAGCTAGATGCTAAGGACGTGGTAGTAATAAGATACCATCCTCTACCCTCAGGTGGCTTATGTTAGGACAGAAAGTTAGATCCATAGTGATTTAGAGTGAGAATTGCTATGTGGAAGCTAAATGCAGGGTATAATGGAACTAGGCAAGAAAAAGTTGGACAAAGAAGGTATCACCGAGGACATGGCATTTAAAATGAGACTTTAGGATGAGTCCAAGTTAGCAAAAAAGGAGATGGGGGTAGGAAGAACTACCCAGCTAGAGAAAGGAGCAAGTGCCATTCAGGGTAGCCATTGATTTGGGGGCATTGTAGATAGCTGAATATGTTTTAAGTATGGTGTGTATGTATGAGAGAACATACAGTCTTGGTGTTTGTATACTGGGTAGGAGTGGGTATAGTTGAGGGAAAAGATCAAGCCTGGAAAACAAGAAGAGGATAGGTAGATCATAAAGGGACTCAGAAAGTCCCTAGTAGAAGTTTGAACTTAACCTTTGTACTTAGATTGTTCTGGCTACTAAGTGGAGAATGGATGGGCCATGTAAGGATAGGTTAAGAGACTACAACAATAATTTAGGTAAGAACTGATAGCAGACAGCAACCTGCAAAAATGTAGGAGTGGAGCAAAATGGAACAAATTGAATATAGAATTCTTACATCTTGATGAAAAATTGCATCAGCTGGGTAGATGTTGGTATCTGTTGTTCATCGAACTTTTCAGTGTGTTATGTCATTGAGTTAGTGAAATTCTTGGAGTCCTTATGACACTCTTTGGTGATCCTAATAGGTTTTTTGAAAACTTGTAGATTCTAAGCTGGTGATTGTGAAAATAAATTGGTTCCTTCACCTTCCTCAAACATGGTCAAGATGACTGTAACTCAGCTTTTGTAAACAAAAATTAGAAAGTCCAATTTGTTGGTAATGTACTGACCACTTTAACTTCAGTTAAGGAGACTCCGCTCCCCTAAATCATTCATAAGACATAGAGATGTGATTGTCAATCCTATATTATTGTCTTTTTTGTTCTTTCTTGAAAAGTTGATAGAAGTTGGTCTGCTTGTGACCAATTCTGGATATCAGGCTTTAAAAAAAATTATTAAACTATTATCTTTATTTTTGATTTAATACAGTAAGATGCAAGGAACTGGAATAAAATTGAACCTGTTTGTTGAGGCAGTGTTAAAGATCTTCAATAAGTCAAAGTTTTATGTAAGTCAAGATAAGTAGATTTGTTAATTTTATAGTTTATAATGAACGTCAGTGGGCAGAATAATAGTATTTAATGAAAAAAATCTCTAATAAATCTTGTATCCATTATACCTCAATAAGGCATTTATTATAAACACAGCAATTTTTTTAATGACCAAGAATAGCCTTTTATATCATCAATTTTATATCTTTGTTGTAGCATTTGATGTAGCATTTTAACCTTTTTTACTTTTTTTTTTTTTTAAAGGTTAGAATTAAGATTCAAGAAACATATTTTCTTGAAATTTAAATGACATTTTCCTAGACTAGGAACTTCTGATATTGTACCTAGTAGTTCATTTCCTTAAATGCCAACATAGAATTTGTTTTTTTGCTTCTGGCAGGCTGTAATGTAGTTTCTACAGCTGTTTTGATTCTAGTTCAAGTTCTTTCTCATTAAACTTCTGTGCAGGTCTTTCAGTTTCTTACTTGAGCTGACATAACCAGCTTAAAATATTCTGCTTTTTCCTTCTAGAAAATTTAAAATGACACAAATTTAGTAGTTGAGTAACACAGATTTTAATCTCTTTAACTTGTAAATCACGTTGATATTAATACGTGTAAAATTTAAGAGAAGTTACTAACATGTCAGTTACGGATTTGGGGAATTTTTTTTTTTAGGTTTATTAAATCTTTGGCTACTTTGTTATGTGTGACTCTAATATTGTTTTCTGCCTGGGGACAACATTGCTAATAATTTCATATTATCTTTATTTCTGATAGCTTGTTATAAACCTCAAATACAGGTGTTAGCTATGTGACCTTGGACAAGTTAAACTTTAAGCCTCTGTTTCTTTATAAAATGAGCATAATAATTCCTACTTCATAAGGTTTTTGTTAAGATGAAGTAAGTTAGTAATATAAAGTACTTAGAACTTTGATTCAGTCCACTTTCCTTGAGCAATATCTGCTTCATGCAGGCACAGATGACTTTAAATTTGCATTCCTTTTATATGTTGAACACTCCCAAATTTATATCATCAGTCCAGACTTCTTTCGGAACTTTAGATTTATATCCATTGGCCTGGTTGGTATCTCCAGTTGGATATCTGATAGACATTTCAAACTTAACATTTTAAAAACTGAATTTTTGGAAGGAAAATTTGCAATCTTGGCTTCAAAATTTGCATATTTTATAGTCTTCTAATTCCTGGTTGATGAAAATTTGATTCTTTGGCCAGATTGAGCCAAAATTTATGACTTTGGAGTCATATATTTTTGATGTTTTTGATTTATAATATAATAGTTTCATTGAGGTATAATTATCATCTAATAAATTATACTCATTTAATGTGTATAATTTGATGTTTTGACATATGAATATAATCATAAACCTTTATCACAATCAAGATATCTCCCAACCTCAAAGTTTCCCCTTGCCTCTTTATAATATTCACCCATTCTCAGCCACAACCTCTACTCAAGCCCCAGCGATCAGTGATCTGCTTTCTCTGTAGATTTTTTAAAATTTTCTACAAAACAGTATGTACCTTTTTTTTTTTTTTTTTTATGGGAGTGGTCTGGCTTCTTTCAATAGGTATAATTATTTTTATATTCATGCATATTGTTGCATTTATCAATAGTTCATTTCTTTTTATTGTTCAGTAGTATTCCATTGTGAAGGCAAACCATTATTTGTTTATCCAGTTACCTGCTGATGAACACTTGGATTATTTTCAGTTTGGGGCAACTACAAATTAAACTGCTGTCAACATTCATGTTAAGTCCTTATGAAGACATACACATTCATTTCCTTTGGTAAATAGAAATGGAATTGATAGATCAAAGTGATTTACTTTTTCTTTTACTTTTTACCTTACATGTTTTGAAGTTACCAGACTTTTTCCTAGAGTAATTATATCATTTTATATTCACACAGCACTGTATACGAGTTCTAGTTTCTCCATATTTGTAACCAGTTAATCTTTTAATTTTTAATTTTAGGCATTCTAGTTGATGTGTAATAATATAACTTTGTAGTTAATTTGCATTTCTTTAATAACTAGTGATGTTTAACTTCTTTTAATGTGCTTATTTGCCATTCATATATCTTCATTGGTGAAGTTCTTTTTAAATTGTTGCCCAGCTTTTAAATTGGGTTGTTTTCTCATTAAGTTTGAGAGTTCATTATATATTCTGTATAGAGTTTTTTTTCAGATATATGCATTGCAAATATTTTCTTTCAATCCATGGCTTTTCATTCATTTCAGTGTCTTTTAAAGAACAAATGTTTTAAATTTTTATGAAGTTCAGTGTATTTAATTCAAAAGAAGGCCTGTTGGGATTTTGATTGAGATTGCATTAATTCCATATATTAATTTGGAAAAGACTGACATCTTAACAATATTGATTCTTTGGACTTGACCCAGGAACATGGTGTATTTTAGTTTTTTTAGGTCAGTAATTTCTCTCCGCCATGTATAGGTCTTTCTTTTTTAAAGGAGATTTGTCTATAAATATTACATATTTTTTGATGTTATTGTAAATGGTATTTAAAATAATTTTCTTATTAGCATATAGGAAAACAATTGAGTTTTGTATATTGATCTTATATCCTGCAACCTTGCTAAACATGCTAAATTCACTAATCAGTTCTACAAGCTGTTTTATAGATTATAATTATGTTCTTTGTGAATAAGGATAGTTTTCTTTCTTTCCTTTCTTTTTTTTTTTTTGTTTTTTGAGACAGTCTTACTGTGTTGCCCTCAGTAAAGTGCTATGGCGTCACAGCTTACAGCAACCTCAAACTCTTGGGCTTATGCAGTTCTCTTGCTTCAGCCTCCTGAGTAGCTGGGACTACAGGTGCCTGCCACAATGCCCAGCTATTTTTTGTTGCGGGTGTCATTGTTGTTTAGCTGGCCTGGGCCAGGCATGGACCCACCGGTCTTGGTCTGTGTGGCTGGCATCCTACTCACTATGCTATGGGTGCTGAGCCTGTTTCTTTCTTTCCAGTCTGGATGCCTTTTCTTTTCCTTAACTGACTATGCTGGCCCAAACCTCCAATATAATTTTGAAAAGAAATGAGCATGGACATACTTTTCTGGTTTTTGATTTAGGAGAGATGTATTTAGTCTTTTACCATTAAGTATATGTTAAATGCAGGTGATTTTTTTTTTTTTTTTTTTTGTAGTTGCCCTTTATCAAAATGAAGAAGTCCCTTTCATATGTTAGTTTATGGAGGGTTTTTATTAGGATTGGAAGTTGGATTTGTCAAAAAATATGCCTTTTTGTGGAAGTGAGGTAATTTATTTGAGGTCCATTTTATTGTTTAATAAAGGCTTATAGTGTTATAAATTTCCCTCTAACTGCTGCTTTGGGGATATCCTATATATTTTGATGTACTTTTTCATTTTCATTAATTTCAAAATATTTTCTACTTTTGATTTTTTTCTCTGACCCATTGGTTACTTACAAGTATGTAATTTAGTTTTCAGTTATTTGGAGATTTTCCTAGACATTTTTCTATTATTGATTTCTACATTATTTACTTTCTGTTCAGAAAACATACTTTTTATGATTTGAATTCTTTCAAAATTGATACTTGTTTTATGACCCATAATATGGTCTGTTTTTAAAATGTTTCATGTGTGTTTACAAAAAATGTGTCTTCTGTTTGGTAGCTATTAGGTCAAATTGATCTATAGTGTTATTCAAGTTTTCTGTATTTTTTGTATTTTCTGTCTGCTCATTGCATCAGTTATTGAGAGAGGTATATTAAAGCCTCCAATAATAATTGGAGATTTGTGTGTTTCTTCTTGCACTTCTATTAGTTTATGCCTTATGTATTTTTAAGATTCTGTTATTAGGAAAATAAATGTTTGGGATTGTTATTGATCAATCAATACTTTTGTTGTTATGAAATGACCTCTTTTATTTCTGATAATATTCTTTGGTCTGAAGTCTACTTTGTTTAATAATTAAAATCGCCATTGTAGTTTTCCTTCCTTTCTTCCTTCCCTCCCTTCCCTACCCTCCCCTCCCTTCCCTTCCTTTTCTTTCTTTCCTTTCTTTTCTTTCTTTCTTTCGTTTGTAGAGACAGAGTCTCACTTTATCGCCCTTGGTAGAGTGCCATGTCATCACACCAATCACAGCAACCTCTAACTACTGGGCTTAGGTGATTCCCTTGCCTCAGCCTCCCAAGTAGCTGGGACTACAGGTGCTGTCGTTTTCTTTTGATTCTAGTTTTCCTTTTTCCATTGTTATTTAAATTTTATTTATTTAAGAGACTTGGTCTTTCTCTGGTACCCAGCCCCAGAGTACAGAGGCATGATGATAGCTCACTGCAGCCTTGAACTCCTGAACAGCCTTCCAAGTAGCTGAGACTGTATAGGTGTGAGCCAACCCACTCAGTTCATTCTTTTGCTTTTAACTAGTTTGGATCTTTATATTTAAAATGCCTTTTTTCTAAGCAGCGTATCAGTGGTTTTTTTCCTTTTATTTATTTACTTTTTGAGACAGAGTCTCACTCTGTGCCCTGGCTAGAGTATGGTAATGTCATCTTAGCTCACTGCAAACTCAAACTCTTGGGCTCACTCTGTCCTCCTGCCTCCCAAGTAGCTGGAAGGCTTACAGGTGAGCATCACCATGCCCAGCTAATTTTTTCTACTTTTAGTAGAGATGATGTCTTGCTTTTGTTTAGGTTGGTTGCCAACTCCTGACCTCAAGCAGTCCTCCTGCCTTGGCCTCCCAGAGTGTTAGGATTACAGGTGTGAGCCACCATGCCTGGCCTTTTTTTTTTTTTTTTCCCCCTAGGAGATGGAGTCTCATTCTGTTGCCCAAGCTGGAGTACAGTGGCATGATCATAGTTTACTGCAGCGTGAAACTCTTGAGCTCAAAGGATCCTCCTGCCTCAGCTTCCTCAGTAGCTAGAATTGCAGGCAGGTACCACCATGTCTAGCTAATTTATTTGATTTTTTTTTTTTTGTGAAAATGGGGGTTTGTCCATGTTGCCTAGGCTGGTCTTGAATTCTTGGTCTCAAGTCATCCTCTCATCTCAGCCTCCCAAAGTGCTGGGAAAATTTTTTGTAATCTCAGATATTTTTCATCTTCAGATGTTTAATTTTAGTCTTTTAATATCTTTTATGTCTCCATTTTTTGAACATACGGAATACAGTTACAACTGTTTTAATGTTCTTGTCAGGTAATCCTAGCATCTGTGTTAGTTCTAGGTTGGCTTTGATTATTCACCTCATAATTATTTTCCTCGTTATCAGTTGTGTTTCCTTGCTTCTTGGTATGCTTAGTAATTTTCGATTAGATGCCAATAATTATGAATTTTGTCTTGTGTTTTGAATGTTATTTAATCCTAAAAGTATTCTTGAACTTTTTTTCTGGGATGTACTTATTTGGAAATAGCTTGATCGTTTACTTCTTTTATGATGTTTTGCTTTTTTTCAGTCTGCTGCTAATTATTTCTCATTATTGATATGTGACTTTTTTGGGTATTCTATCTAATTCTCAGAATTAGAATTTTTCCAATTAGGCTGGTAGGAACAGGTACGGTTTCTAGCCCTGTGTAAATGATGGCACTGTTCTCTATTTCTTTGTCTGGTCTTAGGGTATTTTACTCACTTGCATGGGCTTTTTACTATTCAAATGAAGACCTGAGAGGGACCCTTTGACAGGCATCTCTCTCTGTGCTGCTGTCTCCTCTTTACTTTCTCCTGTGAACTCTAGATGCTTTGCTCAACCACACCTCAACAGTAATGCAAGCTCAACTCAGTATTTGTCAACTTCTGCCTAGATTCTCTTTTCCTTGGAGTGCTAAGCTAGGGTCAGTCATAATGCCCACCTCCTTTGTTTGCTTCCTTACAGGGATTATTGTTCTTTGTTACTACATCTTCTGTGTTTGTAAACTTATTTCTTCTTTTTCTGAGTTTTTTGGTGTTAGTAGTTGGGAGTCAAATGTAATCCTTTTTAGTTCAGTTTGTGTTGAGGTAGAAATTTTGCTGTACATTTTATTCTTTCCATTGCAATTCTAATTATTTGGTATAATTTAAGTATGTTTCTTGTTAATTTCATTCCCTTTGTTCTTTCTCTATAATACAAGTGTCACAATTTAGGATTTTTATTTATTTAGTTTTTTAGACACAGAGTCTAACTTTGTTGCCTTTGGTGGAGTGTTATGGCATCATAGCTCACAGCAACCTCAAACTCCTGGGCTCAAGTGATCTTTTTGCCTCAGGCTCCCCAGTAGTTGGGACTACAGGTGCCCTCCACAATGCCTGCTATTTTTTTTTGTTGTTGTTTTGTTTTTAGAGACGGGGTCTTGTTCTTGCTCAGGCTGGAACATTTGTATTTTTTAAGTGTTGTATCTGAAGTTTAGCATATAGTCAGTGAATATTTGTTGTTTCAGTATTGAGTGGGGGCACAAGTGAGTAAGGTAAAGTTCCTGTTTCTACAGAGCTTCATGGCATGTGGTGAGTGGTTATTTTTATCCAGTGTAGCATGGAGCAGAGAGCTTATTTTATTAAAAAAGAATATTTGATTAAGTATATGAGCAAATCTGTGGACCTTTCTTTAGCACATATTTTTTGAGCAGCTAATGGCGTTAACAGAGACACAGACCTTTAAAGGAGGAAGAAGTTGAATGTATTAGATACCATTTATCGAGCACTTACTGTTTGTTGACAATTGTATTTTACTATTACAAGTGTGCACGCATACTGTAGTATAGGTATTTTCTAGCTAGTTTCAAATCCAAGTTTTTAACTATTATGCTTGCTTCATTATTTAGTAGGAATTTAGTGAGGTTTTTAACAAAGAAGTAGATTTAAAATGGGTGTGCTAAGTAGAGCTCCCTCAGCATAAGGAATTTTTTTTTTTTTTTTTTTTGCAATTTTTGGCTGGGGCTGGGTTTGAACCTGCCACCTCCAGCATATGGGGCCGGCACTCTACTCCGTTGAGCAACAGGCGCCGCCCGAGGAATATCTTTTCAAAAATATGTATCTTTATTGCTTGGCACAATTACTGATATGTACATAGTAGCTACTGGTAAGGGGAGAAAGTAATAAAAAAGCATCTCTATTAGATAGACACAAGACGTTAATAACATAAAATATTATTGGATATGCTGATAGAAATAGTTTCAGTGTATACTTAATGATCTACTTTTGTGTAGGTAGCATGTGGAGGTTTGTCATTTGAACGTGTGAAAATTCTTTGTTCAGTGCCTAGCACTTTTTGGAGTTCCATGAATGTCTCTTCTCTTAATTGCATAAAATTGAGTAGCAGTAGTGTTTTGAGAGAAAATAATAATACATATTATTTTGTTTGGGGGTGGAATAAAGAAAGAAATATAATGTAAGCCTGATAATCTTCATTTTAACCTGTGTAACCAAGTACTTAAGCTACTTATTTGTGAGTGGTTATTAACCTCTTAAAATTAAATATATATATTGAATATTTAGTGGAAAAAACCCTTCCGTAATAATTGATATAATTGATATCTTTTCAAATTTTGTTTTGCTGGTAGCAGAATTGAAAAGATTTGCATTGCTAGTATGGATAACTAAATAAATTATATTTAACCTAAGAGACTTTCAAATTTTGGATCACAACTTTCACACATACTTAAATACACAGGTACAAATATAGCCAATACATTCTACACTTCTGCATGGCTTACTTGAAAAATAGAACAGTTGCTTACCTGGATGACTATCAGAATGGTCAGCACAGATTGATGGGCTTGAGTGCAGTAGACAGTGAATATGCAGATGGTGTTGTCTGTATCATTTGACAGGAGATGGCTGAGCCTTTAAAATGATTTCAGAGCAATGGCTTTGGTGTTGTTGCAGTAAAGGGCATCCATTCAACCTCAGGTGCTGTGCAGATGGCAAAGCCAAGCTAATCTAGAAAAATGAGAAACAAGCGACTATTTAGTGTACAGGAATGCATGATCTGCATCACAAGTAAATGATGGTATTACATGTAGGAAACCTAGCCAGATGGCTGTACATTAAAACACATGACTCCTTGAGAGAATTAAGTACAGGCAATTTGCTTGGATTTTCTGCAGGCCTGCTGCATATTACATTAGGGTAGGGAGAACAAGAGATTAAGTACTTAATTTATTGAAAGTGTTTGGGTAAATTTGGCAGTTATTTAAGGATAATCTGATCTCCACGAGTATTTAAATTGTCTCTTTGTAGAAAAAAAAGTGATGGGGGAAAGCTTGCTTTAAAATAAAAGAGTAATAAAATGTAAAGAGTAAGATTGTCTAGTGAACCCGTGGAAAATACAACTACCTGGCTTTTGTCCTACATTTTTTTAGTTTTGTAAAGTTTTCTACTAGGCAAAAGGTTAAATTTTTTTTTAGGACTAGTATGTGAAAAGTATTTGCTTTGCTATAAAGGTTTAAATGAATTTAAATATCATTGACATATGGAAATTTTAAAATGGGAGGATTGCTGTGTGAAATGGGACCATTTTGACTGGTAGCATGTTACATTTTTGTTTTACAGCTTAAAGAAAGTGGTTATTGTACAGGTCATGAACCAGATTCGCTCGAATTCAGCACTGTGGGAGGATGGGTATCTACACGGGCATCAGGCATGAAGAAGAATATCTATGGCAATATTGAGGACCTGGTAAATTTTTCTAGTTATTTTATAATAGTATATAGAGATTATAATGAAGTTATTAAAAGCCTTTAAAAATTAAGAATTGGATGGTAGATGTCATCATAAGTTTACTCCTTTAAAGGATTATGCAAATCACTATGAAAGTTGTGAGATAGACTGTGTTGTGGTCTATTATTTCGCTTATAAGAAACACTGTCAACCACATCCTTTCTGATTCACTCGTGTAAGTTTCAACTTGCTTCGTTTATTGGTGTTGCTGGGAGGGTATCATTTGTTTTTGTTGGTGCGAATTTTACATTTCTTGATTTTTGTGTAACTCAGAACTTTCATAATGACCCATATGTAATAATATTGTATATGCATAGTAGAAGTAATTAAAAGACACAACTGTGCTTATTAAGATGCCCTTTTCAGGTGACTACTATTTACGCATAGTAGACATTTCGTCTGACTTATAAAATAAAGTCAGCCCTCCATATCCACTGGTTCTGTGTCTGTGGATTCAACCATGACTCAAAATATTTGAATTAAAAGCAATAATAAAGTATAATACAAAAAATATAGTATGACAACTACTTACATAGTGATTACATTGTATTCCATATTACAAGCAATCTAGAAAGGATTTAAAGTATATGGAAGGATATGTATAGGTTATATGCAAGCGCTACATAATTTTTTATAAAGGACTTGCTATCCATGGATTTCAGTATCCTTGGGGGAGGTCTGAAGATTTTAGTCCATTTATTTACATGATCTCATCATGCTGCTCTGTGCCATGAAAGATTTTACATATTTCTTAAAATATTTTTTTGATTTAAAACTGAAGAGCCTCATTGACATTGTTCTAATAAGTAGTGGTATCACCTGCAGTGTTTTTTGTGCACATCATTTTGTTTTAGCCCATGTGATCCCAGTTTGCTGGGAGTTAGCGTGATGAAATTTTAAGTAGGGGGTCCTTAGATAGGGATTAGGTATAATTTGTTCCATTTGTAGCTTTTCCAGTAATTAGCAATTTGACTTTGTGCAAGTTGGTTCACCTTTCTAAATTTCAGTTTCCTCTTAAGTCATGATATTAGCTGGATAGAATTATAAGGAGTAAAGAACATAAAATGGTGTGTAGTGGGTGCTTCATAAATGTTATTTCTCTTAATTTCAATATTTTGATGATAGTTAAAGAACTTTAATTTATGAAACTATTAAACAGATGTTCCTAACATTATTCTCAAAGCTGCTTAACTCTGCTTTTCAAATCTAAAGTTGCAAAATTTTAATCAATTTCTTTGTTGATAAGAATACCAGATTTAAAAAAAATTCTTTTTATTAAATCATAAACACATAGATCATGTATATATTAATGCATTTATGGGGTACATTGTGCTGATTTCATATAGAATTTGGAATGCTTACATCACTCTGGTTAATATATACTTCATCTCATTTACTTAATTATTGTGTTAAGACATTTATACTCTATACTAATAGATCTGACATGTACCCTTGCATTATATACCATAGGTATGATCCCACCATTCACCTTCCCTCGATCTGAATATCAGATCTTTAATGAAATATATTGGTTCTTTATAGTTAACACCCAATGATTAAAAACTTTTGAATATACTATGAACACTTTAAAATTTTTACATTATCTTATTTATTTTCTTTTATTGAGGAAATTTAGAAGAACACATTTTCTTTTGCACTTAAAATAACTAAATTCCATTTCAGGGTAGAAAATTTGATCCTTTTGCCATTGGATTATTAAGAACTTTGTCAGTGATTGGCAAATGCCTTATAGACTACTATATTCAGCCATGAAGTGTATGATGTAATCATTTTTAAAAATATTTAAGGGACATAAATCAAAAGTATGCATTCTGATATACTTATTTGCATTAATAATTAGCACATTTTATTTGTACATTTCTTTGCAGTATATAGTATCCTCTTAAACTGTCTTAATTACACTGTATTCATGAAAACTTTACCAAAGTTGATATTCTTTTAATCTATGTGGCTGCAGTGGAACTCATGAAAAAAGTAAATCAAGAATGTGTTAATGTATTTAATATAGTGCATAAAGTAGAATAAATAATGATAGCCTTTTTTCACTGTTTAACAAAAGCTGAAGGTAATTACTTAGTCTAAATTTTTAACATCTTAAGATTCAGAAATCTTGAGTTTTTTTTTGTGCATAATGAGATTAACTTTTCATCCTAACTTTTAGTCCCTACTTGTTTTCATGGTTATTTTAAGGGAATTCTAACTATAGTCGAAGTCAAATGCTTCTTAATTTAGTGACTATATCTTTACTACAGATTTTTTATATACTTTGATTATAATTAAATTATTTAATGTAAGGTAATTAGGTTTGATTTCTACTGTATGTTATGTCAAATTACTAAATATATTTGCCTTTTTGTTAAAGGAATGGCAATTTGATAAATATGAGAATTTCTCTCCTAGTTTTTTTTCTTCATAATATCCACTTTTTTCTCTTAGAACCTGCTTTATTCAAACAGATATTTTACTGGATACCCACATACACTCTAATATTTTACAGTAACCTGTATTATTTTAAGCATTTCTTTTCAGATAAATAAAGTAAAACTCATTCATGTTTACCGTGCTTACTAAGATAACAAAGTGCATAGTCAAGACTAAAGCCAGGGCTAATATTAAATTTATTTTTCTTTTGTGGACCTTTACATAGGTCCTTTTTCCAACTTTATAATTTTCATTTATTATATCATTTCATCATGTATGCAATGAAATGTCTATATTTTTGCTGGTTTTTATTTGACATATTTTGGCAAATGCACATACTATAGTGCACAGCAAATGCCCATGGATATTCATAATATTTCCTTCGGCCCAAGAGCATCCCTTCATGCTCCATCAAGCTAAATGCATCTTGACTCCCCCCATCTTTGAAAAAAACTTAATTGGTTTATATATTGAATTTTAAAAGACAAATTCAATGACTCCATGACTGCTATATTAGCCATTCACCCAAGTTGTAGATAAGATCAGAAGCAGAAGTCTAAAGTGGAAGGAATGATCTATATTATCACATTTTGTTCACGTTTTGAATTATTTTGAGAGTGCACTGAACAAATACCAATTGACATTCCCTCTAGCACTATGAGAACCTTTGTATTTTACTGAACCTTTGTATTTTTGTCTTTTAATTTTATATTTCTGTATTTTTGTATTAGTGAATATAAACTTTTTAAATGTCCTCATTGGTGATTTTTATTTCTTATTTTGTGAATTGCTTATTGATGTCCTTTCTTTATTTCCTTCATGATAAATATACTTGTTATTTGTCAAGAATCCATTCAAAAGATAATTTTGGATTTTTACCTAACCATTACTGATTCAGATCCCAAGATCTATTTTTTAGAGTGATCCTCCTTCCCCAATATACTTAATTTCTCACTTGTGTGATGGATCGTATGTCACTCTCCTTCTCTTTCAGTTAGTCATTATTTCTGGTTCTTCATCCCAAATTTGACCTGATTGTAATTGATGTTTAATTCTTTTCACTCTTTCCACTAAATGGGGTTGAAAGAGCAGAAAAGGCAAGAATAAATTTCTTCTTAGAATTCTAAGCATCTAGACAGTGCCTGACATGAATAATAGTATTTTATAAATACTGTTAAATAAATGAACAAATGGACCTTTTAAGGTAAAATCATTGCTTATTTTTTAAGTCCTTTAGTTCTTTACCATATGGATTGCACTAGAATTGCTTTAAAAAATGTGTTTTCGTATTCTTAAGATGAAGAATATGCCTAAACCAATTTAAATCAAGAGGTGTGCAATCTTAGAATGTGTTTTCCCTCTTTTAAGGTTATATACAAATTTACCTTTGGCCTAAGAATTACTAAGAGCATCACAATTTATCACTTGATCTTATACTTAAAAACTAGTGTTTTATGTGAATGTACATACACACATTTAATGACAGATGTACAGATTTTACATCATGTATTGTATTAAACAGGTGGTTCATATAAAAATGGTAACACCTAGAGGTATAATAGAAAAAAGCTGTCAAGGACCTCGTATGTCAACAGGCCCTGATATCCATCACTTCATCATGGGATCTGAAGGTAAATATAACTGCAAATTTTTTGTGAAAAAATACAGGTTAATGGACTCATTTTTTGTTAAAAACGTCAAATTGTGATAATCAGATCTTTGAAAGGCATTTTTGTATATTTAAGAAATGGTGATGTGAAAAGTGTTTTATTATTTTAATTTAGTACTTTTTATAGTTTTTATTGTGAGAACATCTGATTAAACTTCCTCTTACAGTAATTTTGCTTTTTATATTTCTAGAGACAGCTTTATCTTTTTGTTTTTATTTTTCTTTTGGAACTTCTAAAGAATTTTAGGAAAATTGGTTGCCAGGTTTTAAAATGGTTTAACATTTTATAGTATAATATTCTTTAATCTTTCCAGAATTATCAGGGGAAAGGACCATTAAGCATTATCTTATTATCTTTCTATAATTATAAATTTTACAAAGTTAATTACTATTTTATTTTTAGAAGAAGTAGAATTTAAAATTCTCTTGATTTTTGTATATTTTAAACCTCTGTTAGTCTATTTTTCACTATGCAAGTAATGTCTTGCTTGGTTACTTAATCCAGGGTGGATTAGAATGTAGTTCATAATCTTGTCCAAAACATTCAATTCCTGTTAGGTAGAAAAAACATTAACTTAATTTACAAATTAACAGTTATGTAAATATAGTGAATTGTATGGATAAGGTGATTATCATGAGCTTGTTTTTCAATTCTTAGAATGGGAGAGGGACATCCCTTAAATTCAGAGAAATAAGTTAAAACCAGAAAATATTTGTAGATTAGCAGAAGAACTCATTACAGGCAATCCCTGAGTTCTTAGGTTATGAAGTATGAAATGTTTGATTTCTTTACTACTTTGACAGTTGATATTTCTAACATTTCACTTTGACAGTTCTTGTTTTATTGTGAAGGTACATCCTCATTCTTTTAAACACATGTTTTGGCTTCAAAAAATTTCTAGAGCAATTTTTGTGAAACCATGGATATGTAAAAAAAATCTGTGTTATTTTCAAATATGAGTTTCATCATGGAACTAATACAGCACAGACAGCTCAAAATATCAACAAAGTGTTTGGGAAGGATGTGGCTAATGAACTCACAATATGCTGATGGTTTGACTGATTTTGCTCTGGTTATTTTAATCTTGAAAATGAGCTATGGTGATGACTTTGAGACTAACGTGAATAATGGTGGACTGAAAGCTGTCACATCTCATTCCTGACAACACTTGTCAGGGCCCAGGACTGGTCAGGTCTCGGGCCAGGTTAACTAGGTTCCGGATGCGGACCGCTAAGTTACCTTGCTCAGGTACAGTTTCTCTTAGGTGCCTGAGGGGTATCTACTTTAGCTGGAAAGAGAAAGAGTGTCTTAGAGTAAAGCCGTCTTCTTAGAAAGATAGATCTTAGTCTTTAGTAGAGCTTGGTAATCTTCAGCAGAGAGACACCGTGCTGGCGTTCTGCAGGCAGAAGAGGAGACAGAGTCAGAATAAATGGGTCCGTGATAGAATGTGCATGCTCCCGACTGCCTTCTCCTCCAGCCTAACATAGGGCTCATCTCGTGCCTCTCAACACCACAGGTGTAGAGACTGCCAATTCACCCCTGCTGTCATCTCACGAGCTCTCATGCTTGCCCTCTCCATGCCCTTTCCACCAAGGTGTTCCATTATTGAGCTATACAGGTATTTTATCATAACTCTCACTCCTCCTAGCCATAGGCTCTATGGGCTGCTACAGAAAGCTGCTGTGGAAATGAATCCATCTGAATCTATGCACGAATTAGCAGCAAGGTTTGACATTACTATTCCAACAATGCTGGACTATTTGAAATGAATTGGCAAAAGAGGCTAGATAGATAGGTTCTATATGAATTACATGAACATCAGAAGAGAAAGTGTCTCAAAGCTTGCCTTTCTTTGCTGTCACAACATAAAGGTGAACATCTTCACACCATATTGTTACATGTAATGAAAATTGAACAGTCACAAGTGTTAAACACAATGATTGAATAAAGTGCCAAAATGCAGTCCAAAACTGAACATTCATCAAAGAAAGCTAATGGTTATCTGTTTGGTGGTCCAGCACTGGTATCCAGTACAACATCATGAAACCGGATTAGTCAATTACAGCAGATATCTGTTGTAGCCATCTGAATGGAATGAATGATGAGTATGCTTGTGATTAAGCAGCTGAGATTGGTCAATAGAGATAGGCCAATCCTTTTGCAAGACAACATTTAACCACATGTTGCCCAAATAGCACTGTTCAATTTCATAACTTGGACTTTGAAACTCTCATCTACCAGTTCACCAGACCTTATACCAACTGACTAGTTCTTTTGTTTACTTTTTGCAAGGAAAAATATTCAATTCTTAATAAGTTGTGGAAAATGCCTTTAGTAATTTGAACACCATTTGCTCTCTAGGCTTTTTTGCTGCTGGAATAAACAAGCTACCATTAAGTTGGTGTCCATAGTTTAGGAGTATACTTTGTTTAATTGTACTGCTTCTTGTTTGGGATATAATAAGCTAGGCTTTTGATTTGAAATGGGATATTTCATATTGAATGATCTAACAGTCCCTGAGTTACAAACATCTACCTTTACTTATAACTCACATGCACAGAAGCCATTATAGCTAATAAGTAAATTACCTATCTTGTTCATCACCTGGGGGACTGCCTATACTCAATTCACAAGGTGGTTAGAGATGCAAAAGATATTTGGTAACTTTTAACTATATTCATGAGTAAAAGAGAAGTTATAGTAAGCTAATAGGAGAGGGCATAATCTTAGACAGTAACATCAAAGAGAGAAAAAAAATAACAAATGTGTTTCTTAGAGATTTGAAAGAGATCAACTGTTTTGACTGTTGACCAGTAATGACTGAGATATTTTACATGGTTCCAATGACAAACCTTGTGAAGGTATCTCACCAGTTACTCATTTTTATCCTTTTCTGATCAGCATACTTGTCTGTGAAAAAAATAGAACTGCTTTTTTAATAAGAAACATTCTTTTAAAATAATTACCTAATGAGTCTTATTCTAGAACTTCTTGTACTAATGTGTCATCTAAAAAAAGAATATAACTTCTTGTCATCATATGTCAAGTTGAATAATGTAGGTATTCAAACTAATAGTTTTTTTTTTTTTTTTTTTTTGGCTAGGGCTGGGTTTGAACTCGCCACCTCTAGCATATGGGGCCTGCTCCCTATTCCTTTGAGCCACATGCACTGTCCAAACTCACAGTTTTTAATTACACTACTGATGTATACTTAGTTGCAGTCAACTCTATAAACGCTTTTTAAGTAACCATATCAAACTTGCTTTTCTCCCATCAAATAGCCTTTTAAAAATTCTATTTGCTAGATATTTTGCTGGTACAGTTAAGGATACAAATAATAATAGACTGTTATACTACAGTATGATAAATTCTATGATTGAAGTAAATGCAAGAGAAATAGATAAAAGGCCAGGCTGAAAACTTCCCCAGAAAAGCCATACCTAAAGTGGTCTTTGAAAGTTGATAGGATTAAATAAAATTCCAGGTCAAGTTGGGGAAAGAAGGAGAAGAGGGAGTTGCCTTGCTGAATGAATAGTATATGGGGTTGGAAAAAGCCATGTTTGCCTCATCATTAAGCTGCCCGTTTTTCAGTATGAGTGGAGCATAGGGTTTCATTATGGCTTGGAACTAGCAATAGGTCTGGGGCAGAATGGTGAGGGGAATAGGGTGGCTGGAGAGATAATTTGTTTTTTTTCATGCCTTTAAAATCATTTGAACTTTTATCTAGAAGACTGGGCTACCTCCTTCAATAGGCAATTATAGGAATTTAAGGAAAGCAAACCCATTATAATAAAGTAAGCAAAGAAATGTAAGAATAATGGCTTATTCAAAGCATATCAGGCTATACTCTGGTTTCTCTTCAGATTATATAAATCTTTCGCCTTTTACTAAAAACATATCAGGCTAAATTGCTTTAGTTAAATGGGATTTTATTATAAATATGCATACAACATAGCATACTGATTTAAATGCATGATTTTTGAAGTATTTCAGATCTGGATTTCAGTCCTTGTTCTACTCCTTACCATTATATTTCTGTGACTTTGTAATTCTCAATGCCTAATGTCCTTAGCTATACAGTGGGAATAATAAAAGCATGTTCATAAGCTTGTTGCAAGGATTAAATGAGATTATGCTAAGCAATTTATAAGGATGTAGTAAGTACTCACCACATATTAGATTTATTACCATAGATTTAATCTTTTGTAATCCCAGCACCTTGAGATGCCATGATAAGAGAATTGCTTGAGCCCAACTCTGGGTAACATGACAATACCCCAACTCTACAAAAAAATAAGAAAAATTAACCAGAATTAGTCCTATTTCATTCTTTTTGATACTATAAATGGAATTGTTTTCTTAATTTTCTTTTTGATTATTCGTTGCAAGTATATACAAATATAGTTAATTTTTGTACATTAATCCTGTATTCTGCAACCTTACTAAACTAACTTTTCAAGTTCTATTAGTTTGTTAGTGGATTCATTAGCATTTTCTACATGCAAAATCATATCATCTGCAGATTGTTTTACTTATTTTCCAGTCTGGATACCTTTTATTATTATTATTATTATTATTATTATTATTATTTCGCCTAGGCTACAACCTTCAGTATAATGCTGAATAGAAGTGATAAGAGCACAAATCTTTATCTTGTTTTTGATCTTAGGGGGAAAGCATCCAGTCTTTCTCCTTTAATTATATTAAATGGGGCTTTGTTTTTATAGATGGTTTCTTTAGTTTGAGGAATTTCCCTTCTATTCCTTATGTGTTGAGTGTCTAGATTATATTGGATGTTGGATTTGTCAAATGCTTTTTCTCCATCTATTCAGTTGTCCATGTCATTATTTTTTATTCTGCTAATATGTTGTATTACATTTAATTGATTTTGGTTGCTAAAATTCTCTTTCATTCCTGAGATAAACTCTGCTTGCTTATGGTGTCTAATTGATACTGGAATTTCGTCTTCAGTGGGTTCTTGGTCTCAGTGATTTGAAGAACCACAGATAGTGGTAAGACAGGATTTATTTACAAAAAAGAAAAGACTACTAAAACACTAAAGCTCCTGGCAGCCAGAATGGGGTGGAGGTGGGGGTAGGAGAGGTAGGAAGGGGGAGCGGGGAGCTCTCTCTGTCTCTCCCCAGGCTCAGGGGTCCTCAAACTTTTTAAAGAGGGGGCCAGTTCACTGCCCCTCAGACCATTGGAGGGACAGACTATAGTTTAATAAAAAAACGAAACTATGAACAGATTCCTATGTACACTTAACATAGCGTATTTTGAAGTAAAAAAACAAAATGGGAACAAATACAATCACAGGGCCTCATGTGGCCCGTGGGCCGCAGTTGGAAGACCCCTGGATTTAGGTGGAACTCAGTTGTTAACATTTAGCCGCATGGGGCCCCGAACTCTTGTTGTGCAGAGCATGGGTCCTCTAATGTTACATTTAGCCAGAATTCAGTTAATGAATGGCTACAATCCCTTTCATTCAGGCCTAGGAAACTTACATGAATTGACCAGGCCTAGAAAACATATATGAAATTGACCAGGCCTAGGAAATGGGGAATCTTGCCTCTTGGGCTACTGGAGCCTCCTACAGGCCCCCCTGCCTACCCTCCAGCCTGATGGTTCCTCTGCCAGCTGTGGCCGCAGTTTGAGCTGGCTGGGGTGTCACCTATTCTGTATCATTATTATTATTACATATTGCTAGATTTGGTTTAATAGTATTTTGTTTAGGATTTTTGCCCATATTCATAAGAGAGATTGATCTGTCATTTTCTTGTGACCTCTTTTATGTTATGGAAGTAATATAACACCTTACAGAATGGGTTGGGAAATGTTTCTTCCTTTTCCTTTGAAAGAGTTTGTGAAGAATGGATAGTAATTCTTTAAGTGTCTGGTAGGACTTAGCAGTGAAATAATTTGGGCCTGGGGTTTTCTTTCTCAGTAATTTTTGGATTACTGATTACTAATTTGAATTAGTAATTAAGATTGTCTTCTTGACTTAGTTTCAGTAATTTATGTCTTTATAGGAATTTCTCTAATTTATCAAAGTTGTGTAATTTATTACCATACACTTATTTATTCCTTTATAATTTTCATTTTTGTAAGATCAGTAGTAATATTCCCTATTTCATTTCTGATTCTAATAATTTGAGTGTTCTCTCTCCTTTTCTTGGTCACTTTGGCTAAAAGTTAGTTAATTTTCTTGATCTTCTTTGAAAACCACCTTTTGGTTTCATTGGTTTTTCTCCATTTTCCTATTCCGTATCTCATTAATTTCACCTCTGTCTGTTGATTTCTTCCTTCTGCTTACTTTAGATTTAGTTCCCCCCCCCAATAGCTGCTTTTTCAAATAGCATAAGGTAGAAAGTTAGATTATTTGAGTTGAGATTTTTTTCTTTTAATATTTACTATTATAAATTTCTCTCTAGGCATTGCTTTAGCTGCATTTGGTAAATATTGGTGTAGTGTGTCTTCCTTTCCATCTTATCAAACTTGTTTCATTTCCCTATTGATTTTTTTCATTGACCCGTTGATTATTTAGGATTGTGTTTAATTTCCACATATTATGAGCTTCCCAAATTTGTTTCTTACTGGTCTCTTATTTCACTCAGTGGTTGGAGAATGTACTTTGTATTATTTCAGTCTTTAATAATTTGTTCCAGTATGTTTTATGGTCTAGCTAGTATGGAGATTGCACTAGAAATAAATGAATAGTATGTTCTGCTGTTGTTCAGTGGACTAGTCTTTTGGGTCTAATTGGTTTATAGTGTTGTATAAGTCTTTTCTTTCCTTGTTGATCTTAGGATTAGTAGTTAGGTCTGTGATTGAAAGTGAGGTATTGATGTCTCCAACTACTATTGTTGAATTATCTATTTCTTCCTTCATTTCTTTATATTTTTGTGTCCTATATTAGGTGCATATTTGTTTAATAATTGTTGTTGTATCTAATAGTTTATCAGTTTAAAATGTCCCTCCTTTTATCTAGTAACAGTTCTGCTTAAAGTCTGTTTTGTTTGATATTAGTATATAGTCAGTCTAGATTTCTTGTGGTTGCTTTTTAAATGATACATGTTTTTCTGTCAGTCTAGTTGTATTTCTGAATTTAAATTGTGTTTCCTATAGACAGCATATAGTTGGATCTTTTGAAAAATCCATTCTTAGCTGAAATTGGACCCACACCTTTCACCATTGACAAAAATTGACTCTCGCTGGATAAAAGATTGAAATTTAAGACATGAAACAGTAAAAATTTCAGAAGGGAGTGTAGAGACAGCGCTTGACAAAATTGGCCTGGGAAAAGATTTTTATGAAGAAGACTCCCTTGGCAATTGCAGCAACACCAAAAATAAATAAATGGGACATGATGAAGCTAAAGGGGTTCTACACAGCTAAGGGTACCACAGACAGCCTTCAGAATGGGAGAAGGTATTTGCATACTATAAATCTGACCAAGGGCTGATAACTAGAAAACTCAAGTTAATCAACAAGAAAAGAATAATTGGGCGGTGCCTGTGGCTCACGGAGTATGGTGCTGGCCCCATATACCAGGGGTGGTAGGTTGGCCCTGTCCAAAAACTGCAAAAAAAAAAAAAAAAAGAATAAATAATCTCATTTATAAGTCAGCAAGAGACTTGAACAGAAACTTCTCTGAAGATTACAGATGAATGAGCAAGACACTCATGAAAAAATGCTCATCATCCCCAACCATAAGAGAAATGCAAATCAAAACGACTCTTGAGATATCACCTAACCGCAGTGAGATTAGCCTATACCACAAATCCCAAATCTGCAGATGCTAGTGTGAATGTGGAGAGAAGGGAACACTTTTGGACTGCCGGTGGGATTGCGAACTAACACAACCTCTATGGAAAGAAGTATGGAGAATTCTCAAAGAATGAAAAGTCGACCTTCCATTTGATTCCACAATCTCATTACTAGGTATCTACCAGAAGAACAAAAATCATTTTACCACAAGGACATTTGCACCAGACTGTTTTCTGCAGCTCACTTCATTGCCCATGTTCATTGCCAAGATGTGGAAGCAACCCAAGTAGCCATCAACCCGTGAACGGATTAGCAAACTATGGTATATGTATACCATGGAGTTCCTATATTCAGCCATAAGAAAAGGTGGAGACTTCACATCATTCGTTTTGACCTGGATGGAGTTGAAACTCATTCTTCTTGGTAAAGTATCTTAACAATGGGAAAAAAAGTATCCAATGTACTCAATACTAATACTAAACCAATACACAAACCACACGTGTGTGAGTGCACACACACATATGTGCATGAGCACAAAAGAAAAAAATCCAAGTATCGTCTAGCAAGGGGGAGGGGAGAGGGGGGAGGATGATTGGCAGGATCTTACCTAATGTGCACAACATGAGGGTGTTCAGCATGCCCCCTGGGTGAAGAAGGGCTCAACTCGAACTTGAACTTTACCTTAGAATTGAAAACAACGTAACCTCAACATTTGTACCCTCATATTAATCTGAAATTAAAAATAAGTAAATGAAAGAAAAAATACAAGAAAAATATGTCATTGAAAAAAAGTCCAGTCTCAGTTGTCTTTTCATTTGATTGTTTACTCCATTCACATTTAATGTTATTGTTCCTATGGTTGGAATTATATCTGCCACCCCTACCTCCCCTTCTCCCACCCCCCCATCCCCGGCCCCCGTTTCCCCCAGCCCCCCTGAATCTTGCGTCTTTTGTTCTTGTAGTTCTTTGTTATTATTTTTGGGTTATGTGATATTTTCTTTCTTTCCTTCCTTCCTCCCTCCCTCCCTCTCAGTCTCACTAAGTTGTCCTTGGTAGAGTGTTGTGGTGTCACAGCTCACAGCAACCTCAGACTCTTGGGCTTAAGTGATTCTCTTGCATCAGCCTCCAGAGAAGCTGGAACTACAGGCACCCACAACAGTGCCTGGCTATTTTTTTTGTTGTTGTAGTTGTCATCGTTTAGCAGTACCTGGCCGGATTTGAACCCTCCAGCCCTGGTGTATGTTGCTGGTACCCTACCCACTGAGCTACATAATACTTTATGTAGCTGAGCCTACATAATACTTTCTAACATGGCATTTTAACTTCCTTAATGATCTTTTCAGTATATCTTTTTCAGGGTCTTTCAGTGATTGTTCTAGGGCTTAACATATACATCTTAACCTAATTAAAGTCAGCTTCAGATTTATACTGATTTATTAAATAATTCCTGTGAGATACAGAAATGTTACTCTTCTATAGTTCTGTTCCTTTTTTTTCTTTTTATGTGGTATGATTATACACATTACCTCTGTGAATGATACAAACCCAATAATCTGAGGCTACAATTATCACTTTATGTAATTGTATGGACTACTTCTTTTTTTTTTGACACAGAGTCTTGCTCTATCTCCTAGGCTCACAGCAACCTTAAACTCCTAGGCTCAAGTGATTCTCCTGCCTCAGCCTCCTGAGTAGCTGAGACTATAGGCGAGCACCACCAAGCTAATTTTTTCTAATTTTAGTAGGCTCTGGTGTCATTTTTGCTCAGAGTGGTCTTGAACTATTGAGCTCAAGAGTTACTCTTGCTTTAGCCTCTCAATGCTAGGACTACAGGTGTGAGCTACTGTGCCTGGCTAATTGTATGACTTTTAAAGAAACTAAGAAAAGAAAAGAGAGCAAGCAAGTATTTTTAAACTTGGGATGAGCATCCTAAATTTGGAAATCTGAAATACTCCCATATTAAAAACTTTTTTGAGTACCGACAAGATGCTCAAAGGATATGCTGATTGGAGCATTTCAGATTTTGGATATTTTGATTTGGGATGCTCAATCAGTAAATACACATATAACAAAATTTGAAAAAATCTGAAATCTGAAACCTTTAGTCCCAAGCATTTCAGAAAAGGTTATTCAACCTGTCTAGACATAGTAGGATTAATTGGTGTGCTTAATTTCCTGCATTTCTATGAGGCACCATTCATTTTTCTTTCTGTTCTTCATATTGCATAATCTCTATTAATCTGTCTTCAAGTTTGTTATTCTTCTGCCAGATCACATCTGTCATTGAGCCCCTCTAGTGAATTTTTCATTTCAGTTACTCTACTTTTCAACTCCAGAATTTCCATATGGTTCTTTTTAATACTTTCTATTAATATTTTTTTCACAGAACCTTAATATATATTTTTTATTAATGTAATCATGGGGTGCAATGTGCTGGTTTTATATACAATTTGAAATATTTTCATCAAACTGGTTAACAGAGCCTTCATGGCATTTTCTTAGTTATTTTTTTTTTATTGTTAAATCATAGCCGTGTACATTAGTGCAATCAAGGGGTACAATGTGCTGGTTTCGTATACAATCTGAAATATTCTCATCAAACTGTTCAACATAGCCTTCATGGCATTTTCTTAGTTATTGTATGTAGACACCATTCTTACATTGTAACCATAT
>CAUYPK010086947.1:0-25361 GCA_963574355.1 Loris lydekkerianus | reverse complement strand
ATTTTCTCCTTCATATTAACTTTAGTGAAGTTAATTATGATGTGCCTGGGGGGATATCTTATTTGGGTTGAGTCGTGCTGGGGTTCTGAAACTATCTGCTATCTGGATTTCAGGATCTCTTGGCATGTCTGGAAAGTTCTCTTTCATAATCTCATAAAGAAGAGCCTCTGTGCCTTGTGAAAGTACTTCATTTCCTTCAGGGATCCCTATAAGGCAAATATTGGTTTTCTTTGAATTATCCCAGAGCTCTCTCAGAGAATAATCTGTTTTTGCTCTCCATTTCTCTTCCTCTTTGAACATTTGGGATAGTTCACAAGCTTTGTCTTCAGTGTCAGAAATCTTTTCTTCTGCCTGTTCCATTCTGTTACTGAGGGATTCTACTGTATTTCTCATATAATGTAAGGCTGCAACTTCTTTTCTCAATGTGTCTAAATCTTTGGTGATTTTGTCTTTGAATTCATTGAATTCTTGAGACATCTTATGAATTAATCTGATAATTTCTAACTCCATCTTTACTTCCATTCTGTTGATCTTGTTTGCAATCCAAATTCTAAATTCAATTTCAGACATCTCAGCCATCTGTTTGTGAATGGGATCCTCTTGTTTGGCTGGTTTGTCATTCCTTGCAGGAATTGAACTGTTCTTGTTATTTATGTCGCCAGAGTTTTTCTGCTAATTCTTCCCCATTATTGTTTTTCAGTGTTTAGATAAATGAGCAGGTAAGGTGAAATTGGACTGGAGACTTCTGCAGTTGTGGTTGACCAGACCTTCACCAAGGAACTGGGACTGGTGACTGCAGCTTTTCCTCTGAAATTTTGCAAAGGACCTGTACAGTACTACAGTCTGTGACTCTAGAGGCCTACTTGGTATAGTAGGGGTAGGTGGCTCTGTCTTGTATTCAGCTGATCTCTTTCCAATCCTAGTGAATCTGGGTTGCAGTCTCAGCTTTAGAGAAATACAAGCAACTAGGACATCCCTTCCCCCACCATTAATATCTGGAAGAGGACAATCAAACCTTCCCACTACAGCAAAACCTGGGTCCCACCTTGAAGGGTCCTCAGGTAATTTGTCCAGTTCAAGAGTTCCAGACCAATTGTCCCAGACAGCCCCCACTGTCTAGCTGGAGAGTTCAAGAGGACTCCAGTTACTAGATATTAGGGGTCTACTGGCAGCTCAAGTGTGATTTGAGCACCTCTGGTGCTCTGAGGGGTCAGAAAGGCCTGTCCAGTAGGAGGTTTAGAGCCAGGGGGTTGATGCCTCTTTCCACACCTTGCTCACCCTTTGCCACCAGACTCTGGTCACTCCAGTCTCTGGAAGCCCCACTGGCAGTCTCTGTTAACCCAGTCTCTGTGGCCCAGTTCTGTCCAATAAGCAAATGTGCCTTGGCTATGTGCCTGCCAGGGTCAAAGTAAGGTCATTGCCTTCTCCTTGTGGTTACCACAGTCTGCCACCATCCAGCAGGGGAAGCTGAGTTCTGCCTACTTCGGGTGCTCAATGGCAGCTGAAGAAAGTTCCACCTGAGCTCAGTCCAAAACTGAGGATATCCAGACAGAAAAATAATTTCTCCCTCTGCCACTGCACCTTTGTTGCCACTGCTCTGAAGCTCTGGTATCCCTATAGGGTGAGGTCTGGTTCCCTCTGGCAGGCCACAGAGTTGGGGAGATGACTCACCAGAGTTAGACCCCAGAGGATCACTCTACTAATGGTGAAGTTGGGTGGGAGGTGTCTCCTCTTGGATTTGTGCACCTCAGCAGTTTCGAAGGCTCCACCCACAGTGCAGGAACCCAAGCCTCTGTCTGCTGCTGAGATACACATTTTGGGGGCCAGATCAGTCACCTTTCCCTCTATGTCTTTCTGTACAGTTACTGGATTCACAGATATAGCACAGCTGTACTGTCTTCATCTATGCAGTGCCTGGTCCTAGGCAAGAAGTGCAGACATTCTGGTTTCTGCAGGAGTTGGACTTCTAGACTTCCAGGCCAGGGGGGAGGGGTAGACTGGAGGTTCAAGGTGGCAAGGAAAGTATTTGTTTAAATTTCCTGCTAGACAAGGTAATTCCTGGACTCACAGCAGGGGCTCTCTTAAGAAGGAGTCCAAACTTCCAGCAATTCCCTCCGGTGGGGTGAGGAAGAAGAGCCTCAGTTTATTGCTCACCAGGAGAGATCACACAGTAAGCAAGCAACTCTCTTGGGGGAGGGGACAGCTACACAACTTATTTGGGATGAGATTTGTACCTGAAAATAGTTTCTGCAGTTTCTTGAGTCGAAGCTTGCCTCAGAAGGGAAGACGAACAATTATCTACCTCATCTCTCAGCTCAGCTCCCCTTCTTTGACTTTTTTTGGTTCTTTCTGTTCGTTATCTCTCCCTCCAGACTGGAGCTTCTGTTGAGAGCTGGCTCCAATCAGCCATCATCCCCCAATTCCCCTTGTTCTTGTTGAATGCAAAAATTGGAGTTAGGGAAAATAGCCAATCTGAAGATTTAGCAAAACACAAAACACAGTGAAACCAAATGAGCAAATAAACAGATAAAAAGGCTATAAGACACACAGCCCACAGATGTGTGAACAATCAGAAACACAGACATACAGACAACAAAAACAACTATAATAAAAATAATAATAATCATAAAATAATTGAAAAAAAAAACAGTAAAAATCGATGTAAGCATTCTCAGAAACCATAAGAAGGGAAGAAGAGGAAGAGAGAAAGAAAAAAAAAGTAGTTCATAAAAAAGCTTAAAAAGGAGAAAAAAATTAAAAATTATAAAAAATTAACAATAACTCCTCCAAGAAAAGGATAAAAAAAAGAGAGAAAAAGGCACCAACCACAAAAATATTATTCTTGTATATATATAAAAATATACAACTATATGTATGATGTAGGAGTCAACTTTAGTAGGAATATATTTGTATTGCAATATACTTTCTGGACACCAGGTGGCGCTATGAGTGATTCCCAGGCTTGTACCTGATTCACAGTTTACATTGTTACCATGATAACCACCCGACCTGGCTTATTGCCATTTCTGGAGTTTCAATATAAGTCTGTTTCCTAACTGTTGCCCAACCTCGGCTGTTCTGTTCCAGATGGCACCCCTATCTGACTTTCAAACTCGGTGCAGGAATCCATGCTTCACAAATCCTTCCACTCAGCTCCAAGTTCTCCTGCAAACTGGCAACTGCAATCGGCTGTGGGGGAGGGGCTGGCTCCCGCTGCTGCAGCACATGGAGACCTTTTCCTTAGTTTCCATGGTTCAGAGTCTCATTTTTGAGTCCAGCAACCCGCCAGTTCATCACACACCCCAAACTGCCAGTCCACACCAATATTCCCCACCAGGAATGGTTTGGTCTATTTAATCACATCTGTTGTTCTGGGAAAAGGTGTCTACCATTTTGGACAATTCAAAATGTCTCTGTTTCCCGGGCAGGATCTCCTCCCCTTAATTTTCTATTGGGCTGCTTAACCCTCTGCGGCTCCAAGCAGCACCCCTTTCTGGTCGCCAAAATCCACTCAGTAATCTACACTTCACCGAAATTTTCATCAATTACCTAGGTTTCCCCCAAACTGGGAACTGCTGTCCTCCGTGGGGTAGGGGTCAGCTGCCTGCCGCCACCCACTGGCCATGCAGGGGAAATTTCTACAGCAGAGTCTGTGGTTTTGGATTGCACCTCAAATACAGCAATCTGCCAATTCGCTGCATGTCTCCAGCTGTCTATCCACACTAATACTCTAGGTGGGGGAAAGATCCAGAACCCCCTCCCTCTCACCTGATGACTTGGGAAAGAAGGACTAAACATCTGTCACATCCGCCATCATGCTCCGCCTCCTATCACACAGGTATTGATAATTTGTGTCTTCATTGTCATTTTGTTCTAAAAATTTGGTGATTTCCTTCTTAATCTTGTCTTTGACCCAGCTATCATTTAGCCTAAGGTTATTTAGTTCCCATGACCTTGTTTGAGTATGAAGATTTCTGTTGCAGTTGAGTTCAACTGTTATTCTGTGATGGTCTGAGAAGATACAAGGAATAATTTCTGTTCTTTTAAATTTGTTGAGGTTAGACTTGTGTCGTAAGATATTATCAATTTTGGAGAATAATCCATGGGCTGATGAAAAGGTGTATTCAGATTTTTTAGGATGAAATATTCTATAGATGTCTGTTAATTCCATTACATCTAGGATCAAGTTTAAGTCCATTACTTCTTTGTTTCATTTCTTCTTGGAGGATCTATCCAGAACTGACAAAGGGTGTTAAAATCTCCAACTATTATAGTGCAAGAAGATATCAAATTGTTCATACCCATTAGAGTTTGATTTATAAATTGAAGAGTACTCTGGGAGGGTGCATAAACATTAATTATTTAAATCTCTTCATGTGGAGTGTTTCCCTTGACAAATATGTACTGTCCATTCTTATCTTTCCTTATTTTGTTGGGTTAAAACCTATTACATCTGCAAATAGAATTGCACCCCCTACTTTTTTCTGATTTCCATTTGCCTGTATTATAGATGTCTATCTCTTCACCATGAATTCTTTTTATCCTTTAAGGTAAGATGAGTCTCTTGTATCCAACAGATATCTGGCCTGAGTTTTTGAATCCAGTCAGCCAACCTGTGCCTTAAGCCATTCACAATGAGAGAATTGATAGGCATGGTAGTGTTTCAGGTGACATGTTTTTCAAACATCCAGCAGATATTTTTAATCATTTCACCATTGTGGGAGTTAGTAATTATAATTTCTTGGTGAGTTTACCTTGGTGATAGACCATTGTGCTGGTCATTATGGAAAATGGGTCTGAGGATATCCAGGACAGCTGATTTTGTTATGGAAAATTTCCTCAACATGTGTATGTCAGTGAAGTATTTGATTTCTCCATCACAAATAAAACTCAGTTTAGCTGGATACAGGATCCTGAGCTGAAAGTTGTTTCATTTTAGGAGAATAAAGGTCAATGACCATCCTCTTCTGACTTGAAAGGTTTAGGCTGAGAGATATGTAGTCTTTCTAATATTCCTCCTTTGTAGGTAACACTTTTCTTATGTCTGGCTGCTTGTAGAATTTTCTCCTTCATATTAACATTGGCAAAGTTAATTACAATGTGTCTAGGAGATGCTTTATTTGGATTGAGTCTTGCTGGAATTCTGAAACTGTCGACTATCTGAATTTCTGTATCTCTTGCCATGCTTGGGAAATTCTCCTCCATAATATCTTGGAGTAGAGAACAGCCTTTAGGACTGTGGGTTAAACTGTCCCTCATAAGCTGCGCAAGGCAAGTCTGTAACAGGTTAAAAATGGCTTTTGCTAACACAGAGGCAAAAGGAGAGCTGGGCTCCCCCTGAGGCATACATAGAGCCTGTTTGTTCGGAAGTAAAAGTCCGGAACAGTTTCTTTGATGTCATGCTCCCATTAAGCACAGGTGGTCAGGGACTAACAATCTCTCCCCTGGATATACGAGCCAGAGGTTGACAGGTGTTAAAAACATATTGTCTTTGAAGCCTAAAGGTCTCTGCCCTGTGGAGAAACAAAGTCATTACTCCATTATGAGGCAAACTAAGTGTGTGCTTGAGGGATTTTATTTCCCCTTCTTCCTTGGGAGTTCTTTGTGATTTTTATTTAGATACCTTGCTCAAGAGTTGATGCATGTATGAGAAGAATGTAAAAGCAGAAAAGATTGTGCTGATTTGTTGACTTGGTGTCTCCCCACAAGTTAATTTTAGATAGAAAGAGTTATAGGTCATAGATTAAGTGTGTACATGACCACCAGCGAATATAAGGTGGTCAAGAATAAAGATCCTTTGCTACACACCATCCTAAGCTGTGTAGTCTGTTTCTTGTTTACCTTTAATAATTTCAGGATTGAGCTTGCATCCACAGCAAAGCTGCTGTCCTCTCACATCTCTGGTCATGCAACATATTGGTGTAATCAAGCAGGACAAGGGGATCATGAAGGAGCAGGAAGCCTTTCCAGACACTGGGCTCGAGGACAGCCACCTCCACTAGGACACCTCAGAGAGATCTTCACTGAAGCCGCTTGAGGTTCTTGAGAACCCTGTAACTGGAACGATACTGTGGCCACGTGGAATACGTGGGATGTTTCCAGATTAACAAGAAACATGGGTGGAAATAATATGAGTATTCAGCTCAATTCTTCTTTAGAAGACCAGTATATAGCCATGTTAAAAGCCTTGATCTCTTCCACCAAAATTCCTGTTAAAACTAGCAGCCTAAGAGAATTATTTAAGGTTGTGCTTAAGCACTATTATTGGTTTATGCCAGACAAAAATTGCAATTGAATATGAAAGTATGGAGGAAAGTAGTGAGAGCTTTACATCGTGTACACCATAAAGAAAACTTTATTAGCTTGGAGGTCTGGGTTACATATCAGTTGGTGCACATGGCCCTGGAGCTATTCCAACCCTGCTCAGAAGCATCCTCAGGGACAGAGGATAATGGGGCTGACAAGCCACCACTCCTGCCTCCTCCTGCTGAGGAGGAGAAGGAGACAGAAAATCCCAAGGAACGTGAATATGTTAATCCAGTAACTCCAGATCCAGAGCCCAATTGGTCTTTTAAGCCTGCTAAAAAGTATGGTGGTGATCTAATTCGTTTAGATAGTGATGCAGAAAGCTGTCCTGAATTGGTGGAAATGGTTGATAAAATGGCTCAGAAAGATTCTGAATTTGAACATCTTAAAAAGGTCATGTCTGAAGGTTTTTAATTTGTAAATAAAAGGCTTTCTTTCCTGGAAAAGAAGGGAGCTGAATTACTCTCGTCCAGAGCCAGCTCTAAGGCAGGATCATGTAAAGATACAGTAACACCTTTTAAGCCTCTTATACCCTCTGCACCACCAGGTCTGCTGTAATGGAGAGACGGTCCTTTACATCCTAATGCACCTCCAGGCATTTACCTAGTGTGGCCAACTCTGCCTAACACTTGATTTGTAGCCCGATATTATTTCCTTTGGAAATTTCTGAATTGGCTATAGCTAATAAAAACTCTATACAGACTACCCAATTAGGCTCTAAGGAACTGGCTTTATAGGCTTATCTGGTTTTCAGACAAATTCAGGAGGATGGGCATCTTGACACTCCACATCATGTGCCTGTTGAAGTAAAATTTCTAAAAACTATGAAAGATGCTGTTTATGCATATGGGCCTACATCTCCTTTTCTTATTGGAATTTTGAATTCTTATTATACAGATCACATTTTTCTCCCTGCAGACTGGGAGACCTTGACATGTACCACCCTGAGCCCTGATCAATTTTTACAGTTTAAAGCTTGATAATTAGAAGAGACCACTTAACAGCATTGTTCCAATGGTATCAACAGTTAATCACCTTATGGGAACTGGTGATGGGGCAGATATTTGTGCACAATTGCATCTTCCACATGACATTCTTGTTCGTCAAAGCCGTTTGTATTAGAGTATGGCAAAGACTAGAAGAAAAGGATGGTGTAAAACAACTTTTTACTACAATAAAATAATGCAAGGAAATAATGAGCCTTAGTCAGAATTTGTGGCACATCTACAGACGGCCATTGAGCAATCTATACCTAGAGCAGAGGCTAGGCAGATGCTCTTATTGTAGCTGGGATTTCAAAATGAAAATTATGATTGCAAGCAGGAGCTGGCTTCAGTCAGAAATCAAGATAATGTAACCATTGAGCAGTGTCTCCGGACTTGCAAGAGATGTAGGCTCAGGGACATTTCAAGCCAGACTTAATGCTACAGCTTTAGCAGATGTCATAGAAAGAGTTAAAAAGAAACCTAAATGCTTTAATTGTGGAAAATTGGGTCATTTACACGCTCACTATCATAAAAACAAAAGTGAAACTGCTCCAGCACTGGTCGCAAAGACACAGGCACTGTGAGTCTGCAGGCGCCGTGGAAAAGGTGAACATTGGGCAAATGAATGTAAATCAATAAAAGACAAAGATGGGAATTTACCACCAAAGAGGAACCCACTTCCAAACAGAACTTGGGAAATGGGGGCTCAGGCTTAGCTCAAGGCCCTCGGACAAAAAACCTGAGCCAGCAGACTCAGTTTCCACTCAGCGATGGTGCAGCCCATGCCCAGATGAATCAGAACAATTAATCAATATAGAAATAGTTAAGCTGCATGTTCAGGATCTTTTTCATGCTACTCAAGGAAGTGCAGCATTTTAAAAGAGGAGGAAATTTTTCCAGGACAGTTGCCTAAGAAATTAGCTACAGGAATTTATGGACCTATTCCAGAAAATACTGTAGGTTTAATTTTAGGAAGAAGTAGTTTAACTATGGAAGGTTTAAATATTCACCCAGGAATAATAGATTCTGACTATCAGGGAGAAATTTTGTTAATGGCTTCTACTCAGAATGTGAAATTGAAAGCTGGGCAAAGAATTGCTCAAATACTAATTTTACCTTATTATAAAGGGGAAACAGCACTCATTAAGAGAGAGGGTGGCTTTGGAAGCACTGGAAAACAGTTTTTTTGTTGTTTGTTTGTTTTTTTTGCACACTTATCTTAATGACTCCAGACCACAGTGTACTGTGATCTTTTCTGATAATACCTCTATGAAGGGCCTCATGGATATGAGAGCTGATATGTCAATTATTGTTTCATATATGTGGCCAAAGCATTGGCCTAAACAAAAAATTAAAGCATCTTTTGTAGGGATGGGAACTTTATCTGATATAGAACAAAGTGTTAACACCCTTGATTACACAGGACCTGAAGGACAGAAAGCTCAACTGCACCCCTATGTGGCTACTATAGCTTCATCCTTCTGGGGAAGAGATCTTTTAAAACAATGGGACACTATGATTTCTATTCCTACTATTTCTAAACCAGCACAAAATATCATGTTCAATATGGGCTATAATCCAACTGACCCAACTCTGCTTCTCAAACTAGAAGTTATAAAATTGGCAATGATAAAACTGGCTTAGGTTTGCCTGCACTTCATGAGGATTTATTTATAAAGGCTTCTGTTCAATACTTTGCCCTGCCATTACAATGGCAAACAGAGAAACCAATATGGGTTGAACAGTGGCCACTTACTTATGAGAAATTAGAAGTGCTTAATTCATTGGTTCAAGAACAGCTTGAGGCAGGCCGTATACAGCCAACTACAAGCCCATGGAATAGTCCCGTATTCGTTATTAAAAAGAAATCAGGAGAATGGAGAATGTTAACAGATTTAAGATGAATTAATGTTATTATAGTGCCAATGGGAACATTACAGCCAGGTATTCCTAACTCAGCTTTAATTTCTAAAAATTACTCTATAATTATTATTGATTTTAAAGACCGCTTTTTTACCATCCCACTGCACCAAATGATGCAGAAAGATTTGCATTTACTATTTCTTCTCTGAATTCAGGAAAGCCTACCAAATGTTACCATTGGAAGGCGCTTCCTCAAGGCATGTTAAATAGCCCCATCTTGTATCAACTTTTTGTAGATCAACCCTTAGAAAAGGTTAGGGCATTATTCCCTGAAGGAATATGTTTACATTATATGGATGATATTTTAATTGCTCATGCTGAAAAAACAAAATTACATCAGATGTTTAATGCAGTGCAAGAGAATTGCCAGGAATATGGGCTGGTCATTTCACAAGATAAAATTCAAAATACAGATCCTTGGGAATATTTAGGGTTTAAAATTACTAGACAACAAATAATTCCTCAAAAGGTAAAAATTAGAAGGGACTTGTTAAAAACTCCTAACGATTTTCAAAAGCTACTGGGAGATATTAATTGGATCAGACCTACTTTGGGAATACCTACATATGCTTTACGACATTTATTTGCTACTTTGGAAGGTGACTCAAATTTAAAAAGTCCTAGAAAATTAACTCCTAAGGCAGAAAAGGAATTACTATGGATTGAACAGCATATTCAATAATCTCAATTAGATAGGATTGATACTGTAGGAGAATTCTACTTATATATTTTTCCTTCCAGCCACTCACCTACAGGTCTGTTGACTAAAAATGAAGTTTTTATAGAGTGGCGTTTTCTACCTAATAAGGCAATTAAAAAGATGGAAACATATTTATAAAATAGCAGCAGTGATCCTTAAAGGTAGACAAAGATTTAGACAACTTGTTGGTTTTGACTCTCAAAAAATTATAGTTCCTTTAACTAATTTTCAAATTAATAATTTGTTTTTTTTTTTAATGTGGAATGGCAAATTGCTCTCTCTGATTATTTAGGAATTTTAGATAATCATTATCCACAAAATAAAAGAATTCAATTTCTTAAAAGACTAATTGGATATTACCTAAAATTATTAAATATGAACCTATTGATAATGCTTTAACTTTCTATTCTGATGCAAATAAACAAGGGATGGCAGGGTATGTTGTACCAGATGCTCAAAAAGTAGGACAATTGACTCATAAATCTGTTCAAAAGGCAGAACTGTTTGCTATTGTAATGTTATTAACTGATTATGGACAAGATGCTTTAAACATCATGAGTGGCTCAATATATAGCACAATAGTAGTACAAAATATTGTAACTGTCACTCTGTCTGATTCCATTTCTGAGTTAAATTAATTATTTACTCAATTGAAAGCCTTGATAAGAGCTCAACAACAAACTTTATATATAACACATATAAGAGCTCATTCAGGCTTACCTGGACCTTTGTCTGAAGGAAATCATGTAGTTGACCAATTGGTTGGTTCAGTTTTTTTGGCTCAACAGGAACATAAGTTACATCATTCCAATGCCAAATCCCTAAAACAAAGACACGGAATGTCTTGGCAATCAGCTAGAGCTATAATAAGATCTTGTCCTACTTGCCAACCTATGGTAGCTCCTTCTTTTTTGCAAGGAGTTAATCCTCAAGGCTTAAAATCTAATCAAATTCAGCAAATGGATGTAACTTGATTTCCAAAATTTGGTAAAACTAAATATATTCATCATTCTCTTGATACCTACTCCCATTTTTCATGGGCAACCACTTTATCCTCAGAAAAAGCTGGTGCAGTTATTATACATTTATTAGAGGTTTTTTACTATTATGGGAAAACCTAATACCATCAAAACAGATAATGGTTCTGCATATATATCTAATAAATGTAAAGATTTTTAATATTCATCTAACTAATCATATTACTGGAATACCAGAAAATAGCACTGGTCAAGCTATAATAGAAAGACAAAACAGAACTTTGAAGGAAATGCTTCTTAAACAAAAGGGGGAGGGCAGTATACTACCCCTAGAAATAGATTATCCTTAGCCCTATGTACTTTAAAAATTTTAAATTTAAATGATGAAAATGAATCACTAGCTTTTAAACATTGGAGCATGGTCACAATGCCACCTGATGACCAACCAGTATATAACAAAGATAATCTAAGGAATGAGTGGCTACCAGCCACAGTCATAAAATGAGGGAGAGAGTTTGATTATGTTTCTACAGGAGATCGTAACTTTGGGGTTCCAGATAAGGATAAAAAGTTGAGACATCTTCCTCATGAAGAAATATCCTCAGAAGAGGTTACTAGAATCATCAATAAACAACATGATCAGCAGATTTCACCACTTGTCTCTCACCAGAAAGAAGATGAGGAAAAGAAAAATGAAATGACTCCTCATCTCAAGATGCCCACTACGGAACAACTGCAGGATCTGGGAAGGATGGCAATTGAAAACATATGAAGAAAGAAACGTAAGGTAACACCTATCTCAGTATTTTTAGCAATGTTTGCCCTTCTGGTCACCACAGCCAGAGGAGAGGAGTATTATTACTGGACCCATGTTCCTAATCCACTGTTACTGTGAGGGATTAGTTGGACAGAACCTACTGTACCAATTTATGTTAATAAATCTGTATGGCTTCCTGGCCCATATGACACACAAGGGCCATTTAAACCTGAGGAAGAAGGTATGGTTGTAACTAATTATGTTACAGGAGTTACTGGCCCTCCAATCTGTTTTGTACAACAATACCCATGTATTAATATGGGCATTCAATATTGGCTAAGTCATTATGATTGGCTGGCTCCCAAAGCAGATATAAAAAGAGAAATGTTTATGTTCAGTGCTAACTCTATTTCCAGATTTATTCCTGGTTTTGTTCCTATAGATGTTGAGGCTCCCTCTTGTAAGGAACATAGTCTTAAAGAAATTAAGAATTGGATACATTGGACTCAATGTAAAGGTGAAAAAACCTTTTTCCTCACCAATACGTTCAAGGGAGCAATAATGGATCGGAGTCCTAAGGTAATGTTATTAGATCGTGATAAAATTTCTATTAGTATGGATTTCCCTGAAGATGAACATACATATCCTATAACAAAAGACAAAATAAATGTAAATATATTAACATCTATGAGCTGGACGAATGTCGGCTTTTCACTGCCAGCACCAGGAATCTATGGATTCTCAAAACAAAATCATTTATGGAAAGTTGCTGCAGCTTTAAAGTCATTAAAGACCACCTGGACAGGTGGTCTGTATTATCATTATACCACCAATTCTCAAATATATGGTATGAAGTTTGAAGAACAAGAAGAGAAAACTATTCAGGCCTGTGTACAGTTACCACTTGTATGGTTGAAAGGGGATATTATTTGGAATGAGAAAACAGGAGAATTATCTTGGGCCATGTGTCAATTGTATACTTGCATTAATAACTGTAAGTTTTGATCCAAAAAAGGAACAGCTGTATTTATTAAGAGCCAGAACAGGTGTGTGGATGCCAGTGAACCTGAGTAGACCATGGCAAGAGTCTCCAGCTTTAACTGTTCTTCAACTGCTAGCAGACTGAGTCTTGAAATGGACCAAAAGTTTTATTGGACTCTTGGTAGCAGTCATCTTGGGAATTATAGTGGTGACGGCATCAGCAGCAATGGCAGGCGTTGCCTTAATCCAAGGAATTAAAACATAGAACTTCATGGCTGATTGGCCTAAGAACTCTGAACAGTTATGGACTGCTCAAAAACAAATTGACACTGAATTATATAATGAGATGTCTGATCTGGAACAGGCTGTTGTAATGTTACATGATGAATTAGTGAGTTTAAGGAAACAATTAAGATTGAAATCTGATTGGAATATAACAACTTTTTGTTTAACTCCTGCGATGTATAATAAGACAAAGTTTTCCATGGGAAAATGTCAAAAAACATTTGTTAAATCATAAGTTGACTAAGGAAATTGTTAATTTACAACATGAAGTGTATTCCACATTTGAAAATAAGCTACAGGGTGGCACCTGTGGCTCAGTTGGTAAGGTGCTGGCCCCATGTACCAAGAGTGGCGGGTTCAAACCTGTCCTCAGTCAAACTGCAACAACAACAACAAAAAAAATAGCCGGGCATTGTTGTGGACTCCTGTAGTCTCAGCTACTCTGGAGGCTGAGGCAAGTGAATCACTTAAGCCCGGGAGTTGGAGGTTGCTGAAAGCTGTGTGATGCCACAGCACTCTACCGAGGGCCATAAAGTGAGACTCTGCCTCTACAAAAAAACAACAACAAAAAAAAAACAAAGAAAGAAAATTAGCTACAAAAGATAGATGGAGATCAGATACTACAAGGAACAGCTGATGGCATAGAACAGATGAATCCTTTACCTAAAATACAAGGATTAATTGGAAGTTCAGTAGGATCTTTAGCTTTTAATCATTGGTTTTATTTTATATGTAATTTGTAGAAAGGTAAGAGAGGCCCAGCATGAGAATTAGTTTTATGCTCAGGTTTTCACTGCTATGATGACAGATATGAACGACATGTGTCTGAAAAAAGAAAGGGGGAATGTGGGTTAAACTGTCCCACATAAGCCGTGCAAGGCAAGTCTGTAATGGGTTAAAAACAGCTTTTGCTAACAAAGAGGCAAAAGGAGAGCTGGGCTCCCCCTGAGGCATACATAGAGCCTGTTTTTTTGGAGGTAAAAGTCCGGAACAGTTTTTCTGATGTCATGCTTCCATTAAGCCCAAGTGGTCAGGGACTAACAATCTCTCCTCTGGAATTCTGTTCTGGTCATGTGATCCTGAGCCAGTAGCTAATCACCAGAGTGCTAGACCCTCACTGTCCTAAGAGGCAGGAGATCAGCCCAAACAGTGTCTGGTGCCACTGAGACTGTGCCTGTGGTCTTCTGAGTCTTCTATGGCTCTGACCCTGTCTGGTGCAGACTCAGCCAGGTTCACTTGCTGAAGAGAGAAGCCTGAAGTGAGGCCCTTAGACCTTTGAATCCCTGAAGTTGAGGGCAAAATAAATGTTTGCCTGGTTTCAAAAAAAATTTTTTTTCTTAGGCCAACCACATGATGCTTGGAAAGCTACCACCCCAAATTCCTGTGCAAAGTTTTTAGCAACTTCTTTGATCCTTAGCCTAGAGATTGGGTTGCTAACTGCCCTCATTTGTTTGAACAAGCTTCATATAGCTTCATTAACTTTACAGAGGGAAGTTTTCCTTCTTTTTCACTGTAGGTCTCTGCTTTCCCTACTATCTCTCCAATATTGTTTACATTTTGGATGTTGCTAACTCTGATCCTGATAATATTTTCTTTCTTTGGCTGCACTTTCCAGAAAACTTTGAAGATCAACCTTTGCAATGTCAGCTCTTTGAGTTTTTCCATTGGGCCATAATGTGTCGATATGTGGTTGATAGGCATTTGCATTGCTTTCACTTTAGGGATATCATGAATAACGCTTCTGAGAATATTCATATACAAGTATTTTTGAGAAGACATATTTTAATCACTTCTTGGAAGATTCCCAGGGGTGGAATCACTAGGCCAAATGGTAAGTTTTGGTCAACTTCCTAAAAACCTGAAGAACTCTTTCCAAACTGGCTACTTTACATTCCCAGAAGGTTGTACATCATTGACTCCATAGGTTTCAGCCAGTGTATCTGTCCTCAGGCTGGAAAGAAAGAAGATTCTCACCAGTTGCTTTGTTAATATCCAAGTCATAAGCACAGATGCATCTTAGAATTAAATGTTTTAAAATGTAGCTGTAATTAGAATCAGTACATCACAAACATCCACCTATATGTTTTTTATCACTGGTAATCAGTTAGAAACTTTGCTCATAAAAATATGCTTTTCAATAAAGAATGTTAAGAATTCTAAGAATAAACAGGAAACTCTTCAAGCCTCTTTCAATCACTTAGGTTTCAGTGCAGGGCAAATGAGAGTCAATAGAGCATTTCAAGCATGGGGGTGCCAAGACCCAAGGTGAGCTTTAAAATAATCTCTGGGCTCACTGCATGTGACAGATGAGGAGCAGGGGGAAGCATACAGTAGCCCAGGATGTTGGGAAGAGACAGGATCAATGGCAGGCACCAGTTGAGGAACAAATGCATGGATAAACAAGTGTGGTATGTCCATGCAATGGAATAGTACTCAGTACTAAAAAGAAAGAATACAATACTACAGAAACATGTCACAATCTAGGTAAAGATTGTCACTCACATACACTGAGTGAAGTAAAATTCCATGAGGAAAGTTGTTGGGTGATGGAAACAATTTTGAACTGGATTGTCTATTTTAAATTACACATGATCTTTATGGCCACCCTGTATATTAGCTGAAGTGATTACATTTTAAACACTTTTAATGGGTAAATCTTATGTCATGTACCCTACCTCAATTTACATACGAAAAATACATTGTTATCATGCATGTTCTTGTCTGAGCTTTAATTAGAAATATAATCATCCCCTTAAAGTAATATTAACTACAATATTTAAGTTATTTAAGGAGGCTAAGAATTGTTGTCTCAGAAATATATTTCTAATGTTATCCTATTTTCTTTCCTGTATTTATAATTTGTGATAATATTAATTGCTTTATATTTTGATGTCTTAAGGAAATTAATTATATTCACTGAATATATGGTAGAACCTCCATAGCTGACCATCTCCCTATATTGACCTAATTTTTGTAGACTGGTCATGTATCACTTGTACTCTATGGAAGACTGACCTGTATGTATTGACCACCTCTGTAAGTTGTATCTTGATCACTTAGATTGTGACACACAATATTAATTTACTTTTTATGACTTAACCAGTTGAGTTCACTCTATAAAAAGGGGAAGGTTTGGGCTTTGTTGGTTGTATTATTTTTTCATTAGTATAAGTTCTTTTTTCATGTTTTATTATTACCACATATTGATCTAGGCCTACTATCCTATTGTTTATCATGTGTTGTGGAATATTTTTTCAATATGAAGGACTGGTCTGAATTGTAGGTACATCCTATAATTACTGACAAATTTTATAGTTAGCTCCAACTGAGCTGGTGAGTACAGGCTTCCTGGGTGTGAACTTGGCCCTGCATGTGGGGGAATGGTCCCACAGCTCCAACTGAGCCAGTGAGCAGAGACTTTCTGGGTGTGGATTGAACTCGACAGGTGGGGATGTGGTCCCAGGGCTCCAACTGAGCTGGCAAGCAGACCAGGCAGACAGCAGTGTGAACTGAGTTTGGAAAGTGGGGGTGTGAACCCCCCAGCTCTAACTGAGCTGGAAAGCAGAGGCATGGATTCCCTGTACAAACTGAACCTGGCAGGTGGGGTCCCAGGATACAGTAGCATTGACAATTGGTGGCTCACCAGAGGGGACTGGGTGCCATACCTATGGGGTTGTGGGACAGAATGACTGAGGATTTCTATCCACAGTTGGACACCCTTGGATCCCTCTCTGTTAAGCAGGGTTTGTATTGCCTAGAGATAATTTGATTGGAACTTGTATCTGGGGCTGTCTACCCATGGACATTCTGAGGTTGACCTTTGAAGTTCTGTAGCTGAAAAGAACTGAATGGTGGGGGAGGGGCATTGCAGCTGTCCATATCTCTCTCCAGCTGAGTGTTGCATGAAGTCCCTTATGAGTGATGGGTGAAGCAGAGTATAGACCTGCAATTGAAATAGTATGGAACAAAGAGTGGCTACAAGGTCTATGATGGTGAGTAGCAAACCTCTTTATTTCCTTCCAGCTTATAGGCACATAATTTAATAAACACATGATTTAAAGCTTGGACCCAGGCCTCTTACTGCCTGGCACTTACAGGTCTATGGATAAACTTAACTACCTGATAACCATTTTACTAACATTATCTAAAGCTATCCTTATGGGCTAAGGTTTAACCAGATTAACTGATTACTACTTCACTAAAGTTATTCTTATGCTAATTAATAAAAAACAAAACCACAAAACAAGATTCTGGGGAAATAAGCTGTTTGAATGCTTGAGCATCTGGAAGCAGTTAATCATCTTTAGGGAGTAGTCTGGAAAATCCTGAGATATACAGGTAACTGCCTGCAGGCCTGTCCCCACGAAGCTCTGCCCTAAATCACTTTTACATGATTAGGTTCTAAGCCACATATGGAGTTCTATCCAAGATTTTTTCCTTTCTAACTCACAAAAGACTTTAAACTTGCCTTCACAAATTGGGAGCATTTAAAGGTTTAGTTATAGGCTTTTCACCTATAGTTGAGATTTAAACCTAATACTGTGACTTCTTAGGATAGTTTAGAGGTTGGCTGATTCCAAAACAGAGCCAGCTGGTGCTATTTCACCAAGCAGGTCCACAGAGTCTCCAGCCAAAACTCTGAAAGGGGTCTTTGTAAGGTTGTAGGGGATAAGCCACAATTATAAAGTGGCTTTTTGGTAAGAGGCTGATTATCTCTACTACCTGGGACTCCCAATTCAATCTCACCCTATCAATTTTAATAACCAAATGGTGGAAAATAAACATGGGGTAGAACCAATGGAAGAACTCTGGCAACGTAAATAACCAGAGTACATCAATTCCCCTAAGGAATGACAAAGGAGATACTACTGATGATGCTATGCACAGACAAATGGCTGAAATGTCAGAAATAGAATTCAGAATATGGATGGCAAATAAGATGAATAGAATGGAAGAAAAGTTAGAAATTGAAATCCAGAGTAGTTCTAAACTTGTCTGAAGAAATTAGCAAATTTGGATGGTGCCTGGGGCTCAGTGGGTAGGGTGCCAGCCTAATATCCTGAGGGTGGTGGGTTCAAACCCAGCCCTGGCAAAACTGCAAAAAAAAAAAAAAAAAAAAAATAGCTGGGCATTGTGGTGGGTGCCTGTAGTCCCAGCTATTTGGGAGGATGAGGCAAGGGTATCACCTAAGCCCAGGAGTAAAGTGAGACTCTGTCTCAAAAAAAAAAAAAAAAAAAAAAAATTAATGAATTTAAAGACAAAGTCACCAAAGAGATGGACATAATGAGGAAAGAGATAGTAGAACTCAAAGAAATAAAAAATTTATTTGAGGAGCTCCAAAATACAGTAGAATCACTCAGTAATAAAGTTGAGCAGTTAGAAGAAAAGATCTCTGAAATTGAAGACAAATTTTTGAAAATTCTCAAATGCTCAAAGAGGCAGACAAATGGAGATCAAAAACTAATGATTCCCAAACAGATTTGTGGAATCTCTCTAAAAGAACAAACATTCCTCTTATAGGAATTCTAGAAGTAGAAGAGTATGGTCTTAAAATCACAGATGCTCTACTCCAAGAGATTATGGAGAATTTCCCAAGCATTGTAAGAGATACATAAACGTGATAGCAGACAGTTTCATAACCCCAGCAAGACTCAATCTAATGAAAGCTTCTCATAGACACATTGTGATTACCTTTGCCAAAGTTAATATGAAGAATAAAATTGTACAAGCAGCCAGTTGTAAGGAAAGCATTACATACAAAGGGAGAAATATCAGAATTATGGCAGATCTCTCAGCTGAAACCTTTCAAGCCAGAAGAGGATGGTCATTGACCTTTATTCTCCTAGAACAAAACAACTTTCAGCCCAGGATCCTGTATCCAGCTAAACTGAGTTTCATTTGTGATGGAGAAAACAAATCATCTACTCACACACAAATGTGGAAGAGATTTGCCATAACTAAACAAGGTCTCCAGGATATTCTCAAACCCATCCTCCACAATGACCAGCACAATGATCTACCAACAAAATTAACTCATCCAGAAAGTTTTGAACAAACCCAACTTCCACAGTGGTGAAGGATTAAAAATATTCACTGGATATTTGAAAAACATGACACCTGAAACACTACCAAGCATATCAATTCTATCAATTAATGTGAATGGTTTAAATTGTTCTCTAAAGAGGCACAGGTTGGCAGACTGGATACATAAACTTAGACCAGATATCTGCTGAATACAAGAGACTCATCTTACTTTAAAGGATTAAAAAAAAAGTACTCAGGGTGAAGGTATGGACATCTATAATACAGGCAAATGGAAAAAAGCAGGGGTTGGAATTTTATTTGCAGACACCAAATAAATACCAACAAAGCTAAGGAAAGATAATAATGGTCACTACCATCCTTATCATATTTGTCAAGGGAAACACTCTACATGAAGAGATTTCAATAATTAATATTTATGCACCCTACCAGATTTCTCCTCAATTTATGAAGCAAACCCTAATGGATATGAACAACTAGATATTTTCCTGCCCTGTAATAGTTGGAGATTTTAACACTTCCTTGACAGTTTGGGATAGATCCTCCAAGAAGAAATGCAACAAAGAAATAATGGACTTAAACTTGACCCTAGAACAAATGGATTTAACAGAACTCTAAAGAATATTTCATCCTAATAAAACTGAATAAACATTCTTATCACCACGAATTATCCTCCAAAATTGATCATATCTTAGGACACAAGTCTAACCTCAGTGAATTTAAAAGAATAGAAATCATACCTTGTATCTTTTTGGACCACCGTGGAATAAAAGTCAAACTCAACAGCACCAGTAATCTTCATACTCCAAATCATGGAAACTAAATAACCTTAAGCTGAAAGATAGCTGGGTCAAAGATGAGAGTAAGAAGGAAATCATTATAATTTTGTTCCAAAAATTTGGTGAAGACACAGATTATCAAAACCTGTGGGATACTGCAAAGGCAGTCCTACAAAGGAAACAGAAAGAGAGGAAGTCAACAATTTAACAGGTAACCTCAAGCAACTTGAAAAGGAAGAATATTCCAACTGCAAACCCAGCAGAAGAAAAGAAATAAACAAAATTAGGGCAGAATTAAATGAAATTGAAAGCAAAAGAATCATTCAGAAGATCAACTAATCAAAAAGTTGTTTTTTGAAAATAAAAAGTTGGTTTTTTAGAAATATTAACAAAACCTTTGGCCAACCTAACCAGAAACTAAAGTAGAATCTCTAATATCATCAATCAGAAATGATAAAGGAGAAATAACAGACACCTCAGAAATTCAAAAAATCTTCAATAATTACTACAAAAAACTCTATTCTCAGAAATATGAAAATCTGAAAGAAATGGAACACTCTGGAAGCACACCTCCTTCCTGGACTCAACCCGAAGGAGTTAGAAATCTTGAATAGACCTGTCTCGAGCACTGAAATTGCATCAACTATACAAAATCTCCCCAAAAGAAAATGCCTGGACAAGATAGCTTCACATCAGAATTCTACCAAACCTTTAAAGAGGAGCTAGTACCTGTATTATACAACCTTTTCCAAAGCATAGGCTGATGGGAGTCCCCTCCTCCATGAGAACAGCTCAAAGTATACTTACTACAAATAAGCAAACAGAGTTTAGATCTCCTCCTATTTTATCTCACGGGAGAGACCCTCTAAAAACTGGAACTCCTTCCCCTACTAGTGTGCCATGGCACTCTCCCACCAAGCATAAAACTGTATATATTTTCTACCTGCAATTCTGAACTCCCAGCACTCCCCTCCACCCTCACCCCAAGTTCTGGAAGCCGGTCCCCCATGGAGTCCAGATTCTTGGGCATTTTCTCAAGAGTTGTGGTCAAGGCATGAGCTTTTTCAGGTCTGTGCTGATTCTGTGGCACAGGTGTAAGGAGAAGGTGGTGGACTGAGGGAACCATACAGGAAAGGGAGAGGCAGTGTCCCATGGCACAGAGCAGCAGCAACAGGAACAATACGGCTCACACCCCTGGGGATATTTTGGAGAGACACTCCCTGTCTCTCTGGGCAACCAGAGAAAGCCTGGCATCTTCTCTGGTGGCAGCCACTGGCAGAACAGATCTGGCATGGTAATGCAGGCCCCATGAGCAAAGGGTATGCCTGAGGCAGTACTGGCCTGGGCAGAGCACAGCAGGATGGAGAATTGAGGATGTGGGCACAGAGACAGCATATTCCCAGGGCAGGACAGAGCCAGGAGGGATTTAGTGAGCCTAAGAAACACCCGGCCCTCAGGGGATCATAGCTGAGACAAAAGCAGGTGGGCCAAGGCTGGAACTGTGTTGCTATCCACCAGTCCAATCCAAGCAATGACACAGAGATATCACTGCAGATGGAATGATTTATTAAAGGAAGACTGAGACTTGCTCAGGCCTACAGCAATTGCTCATCTTTATTCACTGTATTAAATATCCAAACTCATTAGATATCCAAACTCATTAGATAAGAATAACTCATTAGATAAGAATGGGCAGCACCTGTGGCTCAGAGGAGTAGGGCACCAGCCCCATATGCCAGAGGTGGTGGGTTCAAACCCGGCCCCGGCCAAAACTGCAAAAAAAAAAATAAATAAATAAATAAAAAATAAGTAAGAACAAAAGCATTAATTGAGACTGCCATAAAAATTTTCTTCTTAGCATAAATGTTACAAACCACATACATGTCATTTCTACATCTGGAGTATATAACTTAAAAATAAACTACAAGGACACGAGGCTGTCTGTTTCTGTTCGCCCACCTCCCTAATAGGTTAAATGAAACTTTTGTGTAATTTGAAGTTAGGGAATGAAGAGCAACAGCTTATCTCCAGACAGGTGCTAAATCTCCAGCTATGGCTTGGTGGTGACCTCAGGGATACATTTCTCAAGGGCTTTTCAGCAAGCAGGGAAGAATTAACCCCTGCATCTCTGCTGTTTTAGCAAGCAGGGAGTAATTAACCCCTGAGTCTCACTTATAGCTGAGAATGGAATTTTCCTATCTTAGGTTCTCATACCTTAAGGAGCACATATGAGACAAAGCCACCTTTCTGGGGTGCTGAAAACTGTGCATCTTCATGAGTGAGAGCTATAACCGCACCTGCCCCGACACAGGTGTTTAGGGGAAACACCAGCTATGGGCAGCGGCACAAATGGGGGCTGAGTCGCAGTTTCTGTGAAATCAAACAGTGCCTGGTTCACAGGGGAATATAGCCAGGACAGAACCACAAATTCTGCACAAATATAAGTGTTAGCAACATCAATCAGGGGCGGAGCTGGAACTAGTGAACTGCCCTAGCTTCCATTAACCACTTGAGGTTGTCAGGCCTCAGCTTCCCCAGTTGGATGGTGGCAGAGTGCAGAAGCCTGGCTGAGGAGTCATAAGATCTCTCTGTGACTCAGACAGGCTCAAACCCCTGGAGCATCTGCTCATTGGAGGAAACTGGGTCATAGCCCTGCAGGGTTACCAGTGACTGGGTGTGACAGAGGTGCAAATTGGGGAAAGAGACATCAACTTTCCCAGAATAATTCATGTGCTGGGGGGGGGGGTCCTGACTCCATGGAGCACCAGAATGAGTTATACTTGAGCTGCCAGAAGACCCCTGCTATCTAGTAGCTGGAGACCTATTGAACTCTACCACTTGAGACTGGGTGCTGACTGGGAAAATTGATTTGGAACTCTTAAAGTGGGCCAATCACCAGAGGACTATCCAAAGTGGTACCCTGTGTGTGTGGTTGTGGGAAGGTTTGATTTTCCTTTTCCAGTTGTTGCTGGGGGAGGGGGGGAAGGGTGACTTAATTGCTGATATTTTTCCACAGCTGAGACTTCAACTCAGAGTAACTGATTCACTAGGGTAAGACAGAGACCAGCTGAAAACAAGACAGAGTCATTTAGCCCCCCCACACCAAGGAAGTCCCTCAGTGTCTCAAGCTGTAACACTGTGCAGGTCCTTTTCAAAGCTCTAGGGGAAAAGGTACAGACATCAGTCCCAACTTTTGGGTAAAGAGCTGGTTAATCACTACTCCAGGAGCCCCCAACCCAAGTTCACCTTATCTGCTCACCTAGCCAAATGGTATAAAATAATCATGGGGCAGAATCAGTGGAAAAACTCTGGCAACATGAATAACCAGAGTAGATCAACTCCCCCAAGGAATGACATGACGGACACAACAGAAAATCCCATCTATAGACAAATGGCTAAGATGTCAGAAATTGAATCCAGAATTTGGATTGCAAATAAGATTAATAGAATGGAGGTAAAGTTGGAATTAGAAATTCAAGGACCATTTCAAAAGATGTCTCAAGATTTCAATGAATTCAAAGACAAAATCACCAAAGATTTTGACACATTGAGACAAGAACTTGCAACCCTCAAAGATTTGAGAAATACCATAGAATCCCTCAGTAACAGAATGTAGAAGGCAGAAGAAAGAATTTCTGACATTGAATACAAAGCTTTTGAACACTCCCAAACTCTCAAAGAGGAAGAGAAGTGGAGAGCAAAAATGGATCATTCTCTCAGGGAGCTCTGGAATAATTCAAAGAAAATGAATATTTGCCTTATAGGAATTCCTGAAGGCAATGAGGTTGCTTCAAAAGGCACAGATGCTCTACTTCATGAGATAATGAAGGAGAACTTCCCAGACATGCCAAGAGATTCTGAAATTCAGATGGCAGACAGTTTCAGAACCCCAGCATGACTCAACACAAATAAGACATCTCCTAGACACATTACAATTAACTTTGCCAAAGTGAATATGAAAAAGAAAATTCTGCAAACAGCCAGATGTAAGAAAACCATAACGTACAAGGGAAAGAATACTAGAATGACTGCATATCTCTCTGCTGAAACCTTTCAAGCTAGAAGAGGGTGGTCATCGACTTTTAATCTCCTAAAGCAAAACAACTTTCAACCCAGAATCCTGTATCCAGCGAAACTGAGTTTCATTTATGATGGAGAAATTAAATACTTTAATGACATTCACATGTTGAAGAAATTGGCCATAACTAGACCAGCTCTCCAGGATATTCTCAGACTTATTCTCCATAATGACCAGCACAATCCTCCACCACAAAATAAACTCACTCAGAAACTTTTGATCTAATTCCAACTTCCACAGTGGAGATAGGATTTAAAATGTCCACTGGACTTTAGAAAAACTCAATACCCCAAATTCTACCAGGCTTATCAATATTCTCAATGCGAATGGCTTAAATTATCCTCTAAAGAGGCACAGGTTGACTGACTGGTCACAAAAACTCGGGCCAGATCTCTGCTGTATACAAGAATCTCATCTCACCTTAAAAGATAAATATAGACTGAGGGTGAAGGGATGGTTATCTATATTTCAGGCAAATGGAAATCAGAAAAAAGCAGGTGTTGTGACTTTATTTGCAGATACAATAGGCTTTAAACCAACAAAAGTAAGGAAGGATAAGAATGGTCCCTTCATATTTGTTAAGGGTAACACTCAATATGATGAGATTTCAATTATTAACATTTATGCACCCAACAAGAATGCTCCTCAATTTATAGGAGAGACTCTGACAGACATGAGCAACTTGATTTCCTCCAGCTCCATAATAGTCAGAGAATTTAACACTCCTTTGGCAGTGTTGAATAGATCCTCCAATAAGAAGCTGAGCAAAAATATTTTAGATTTAAACTTAACCATTCAACATTTGGATTTAACAGACATCTACAGAACATTTCATCCTAACAAAACTGAATATACATTCGTCTCAACAGCCCATGGAACATACTCCAAAATTGATCACATCTTAGGTCACAAGTCTAACCTCAGCAAATTTAAAAGAATAGAAATTATTTCTTGCATCTTCTTGGACATCATGGAATAAAAGATGAACTTGGTAACAGTAGGAATTTTCATCCACATATAAAAACGTGGAAACTAAATAACCTTATGTTGAATGATAGCTGGATCATAGACGAGATTAAAAAGCAAGTCACCAAATTTTTGAAACAAGTGATAATGAAGACATGAATTATTAGAACCTCTGGGATACCGCAAAGGCAGTCCTACAAGGGAAATTTATAGCACTGCAAGCCTTCCTCAAGAAAACAGAAAGAGAGGAAGTTAACAACTTAATGGGATATCTCAAGCAACTGGAAATGGAAGAACATTCCAATTCCAAACCCAGCAGAATAAAAGAAATAACCAAAATTAGAGCAGAATTAAATGAAATTGAAAACAAAAGAATTATACAACAGATCAATAAATCAAAAAGTTGGTTTTTTGTAAAGGTCAATAAAATAGATAACCCTTTGGCTAACCAAACCAGGAAAAAAAGAGTAAAATCTCTAATTTCATCAATCAGAAATGGTAATGATGAAATAACAACAGACTCCTCAGAAATTCAAAAAATCCTTAATGAGTATTACAAGAAACTTTATTCTCAGAAATAT
>CAUYPK010086946.1:0-58168 GCA_963574355.1 Loris lydekkerianus | reverse complement strand
CAATTATTGTAATTGTTTTGGGTATATATTTTTATTTTTGAAATTTACCAGTGGCTGCTGCATTTTCCACCTCGGCTTATACTCGAGTCACTAAGTTTTCCCAGTTTTTAGGGTAAAATTAAGGGGGTTGGCTTATACTCGAGTGTATGCGGTAGGTGGCCTCAGATCTCTGCCACCCAGGAGGGTATGGGAATTCTGGATACAGACTGCAAAGGTGTGACATGACCCTGTTATTCCTCACGGTGATACCTTGGTTCAAGATTCTCAACCTCTCTACAAGAGGTGGAGACAAATGCTTCATTTTGTATTTTTAATTCCCAGTTAAGGGAGTATTACACCTGTATTTAAAATACCAGAAAAGAATGCGCACTACGTCCCCCACTATCTGTCTCTCCCTGGCCCTTCTCTCTTTCTCATTGTGATTGTGACTCTTTTGTTCTGACATTCTATATTAAGGGTCATCAAAGTATGGTTCCTGATCCCGGGCGCAGTGGCTCACACCTGTAATCCTAACAATCAGGGAGGGTAAGGCAGGTGGATGATGTGAGCGGATGAGCTCGAGACCAGCCTGAGCCAGAGTGAGACCCTTGTCTTTGCTAAAAATAGAAAAACTAGCTGGGTGTCATGGTGGGTGCCAGTAGCACCACCTCCTTGGGAGGCTAAGGTAGGAGGACCTCTTGAGCTCAAGAGTCTGAGGTTGCTGTGAGCTATGATGACGCTATAACACTCTACCCAGGGTGACAAGAGTAAGACTCTGTCTCAATAAAACAAAATAGAATAAAACCTTTAATACAAAGTATGGTCTCTGGCCCAGCAGCTTCTACATTACTTTATTAAAAGTAAAAATCCTCCTACCTCTCCCTGAACTACTGAATCAAATGCTGGGGTGATCCCAGCAACCAGTCTGTTAACAAGCCCTCCAGATGATTCTCACATTCGGCAATCACTGCAACAACGTTCCCCTACCTGCGGTGGGCTTGGTGGGCACGTTGTTGTTCTGGTAGATGGGCTGGGGGGTCTCATTCTGTGGCTGTCCGATCACAGGTGTCATGGAAGGTGTGTTGACATTGGACAGGATGCAGCCCGTCACCCTCTAAGGAGAGACAAGTGCTAAGTCACTGTCATTTGTGACATGAAAAGCTATTTCCCATTTTTCTCCAGTCATCCGCTTCTCCATTGTGGTGAGGCTACCAAGAGTGAGGAACCTGGAGGTGGGTTTAGACCCGGCTGCACCATGTGGCCATCAGGCTGGCAGCTCAAGCGTGGGAGGTGGTGCTGTGCTGGCTCCTGAGCTAACCTCAGGCTCTGCCTCCTTCTAGCTGTGTGACCTCAGGCAGTTACTTCATCTCCCCTGAACCTTAGCTCATGAGTCTAACAATGTACCTGCCTTTCCAACCGTGCTAGATTACACAGGAGAACAGATGATGCAAAGTGGCTGCAGAGCACCTATCCTGGCGGGAACCTGGCAGATGGTAGCTAATGTTGTAACCTTTTGTGTAACACGAGTTACACAGCCTGGTTCACAGGGCTCAAATGAGATCATGTCTGCAAAAGGGCTCTGCGAGCTTGGGAAAGGTCATCCAAACATGAGACTCTATCACCACCTGCAGTTTCTTCCGGCCAGAGATATCAGTAACACAGCCAAGGAAGAGCGCCGTGCCAGGCAGAGCAGGATGTGTGTGCTGCAGCAAGGGGGGGGGAGGGGGAGGAGTTCTGAGCACCCTCTTGCCTGCTCAGTGTGAATACACATTTCAGAGCCAAACAAAAATTCTGTGTGTACCATCCACTGTCCTGTGTTATCTGCCTGGCTGCTTCTCTGCAGTGCTGCAGAAACCACGGAGCTGATAAGGTAGCATTCTTCCCAGCTGACCCAGAAGCAGCCCCACTTGCCCGAGCTGAGTGGGAGAGTACCAGGCAGCAGAGAAACAAACGATAAACTTCCAGTCCGCTTAGCTCCACAAGGGCCGCTGCTTAATTTAAGGTTTCTTTCCCCAAACTCAGCATCTCAAGAGTGATGGTACGGTACCCACCACCTACTCCTGCCCTTCACCCTTTCCAGATTTTGAGTCTTGCTCAGAGGACCCCCAACCCCAGGACTGGGGTGACCTTTGGGGCACCTCTGTCACAGACAACCCTGGCATGAATTATTCTGAGCCCTAGAAGGGCAGGCATTTGTTCTGTGGGGTAACCTGTCACCTTTGTCATGTTCCTGATGGGAGCAGGTTGCTGCGGCAGCCAGCCACACCTGGGAGCCTGTGGGGGCGGGTACCGCGGATTCTTCCCAGCCTGCTTTGTGGGCTTCTCTGCCCAGCTGTGGCTGGTGGGGTGGAAGGGGTAGTCTGCGTCCTTTTATTATTTCACCACCAGAAAAGAAAACATCACATTCCCATTTAATGACTGGTTGGGTAGCTGAAGAATTTCTTCCTCTTGCCACATGGTAAGTCCCATTTGACTTGTTCTATCCCAGAGAAGAAAGCGGCTGGCCGCACATCCACAGTAGCTCCCATGGGCTCCTACCTTCTTAGAGGCCTTTGCAAACCTTGCCCAGAGTTACCTATTAAGTCACACATCTATCTCCCTGGCCTCACACTAGGACTGGAAAGACTGGGAATTTTTAGGAAGTAGCTCTGAGCTCTCTCCAAGATAAGGGCCATCCGTGACCTATATTCTCTGCCAGCCTGTGCCCATCACTGCACAGACATTTAGATGATAAACAATAGCCGGGCTCTGTGGCCAGGATAGCCAGTGCTCTGAAATGTCTTCCCTTCTACCATGGAGCCTGAGGCTTCTGTGTGACTAGAAGGAGTAGGTGACCCCTCACAGGTGACTTGACATGTAGCCTGAGAAATAAACCTGTGTGAAGCCACTAAGATCGAAGGGATGCTTGTTACCATGCTATATCCTAGTCTACTCTGACTGGTACACCCTTCCACAGTAAGCTATCTTACTGTTTCTAATACCAGCACAGAGGACTATGCCAGTGTGACCCCATGTCAGAGTCCTTTGAGGGGGACCAGGAGAGTCAGGATATGTGAGAAGCCCAGGGAAGGGAGATGTTTTCTTCAATTCCATTGGGGGAAAAACTTAACAGATTCCTCAACAGCCAGCTGGTTCTTTCTACCTCTCTTGCCCTTGACTTCCCAAGAGGGTCTAGAGCCTTAAAGCTGCACATCTGTTAAAATGAAGCACAGCAGCATGGTTGACAGAGTATGGGGTGGTCAGGGGCTGCTCCCAAGGAGATGATGACAGGTCCTCGACAGCAAGGACACAGATGGGGTAGAGACTGTCCCTGTGCAGAACAAGGCCAAGCTGGTTGGCATCTGGGGCCGGGGGGTTCTGTAGCCGTGGTGGGGGTGAGCATGATTCACTGTTTGTTGTCTTGGTTGGTCAGGCTTCTTGCCATCCATGGCCACTTTTCCCCCTGTCACTGCAGGAGTTGATGGATTGGTATTGATCTGGGAAGGGAGCTCTCTGCATGCTCCGGCTGGTGGAGCTGGCTGGTGTGGAGCCTGTACTGCCCTAGTGAGTGGCCCTGGAGTGTGTACAGCCAGCTGCAGGCCCTGGGCCCTAGTGGAGAGGGCAGGCCTTCTCCCTGCGGTGCTCACTAGCCCTGCGGTGTGTGTCCTCAGATACATGGGCTCCTCTCTGCGTTCCTTCCTTCTGTGCATGAAAAGGGACCCTATGGGCCCTGTGAGGAGGAGTGAGGAGGAATGAGTGGGAATGGGGGTGTGATGACTGGTAGGTGTAAAGTGTCCCAGCCACAGCTGCAGCAGCCTGTCCTGGAGTTAGGAGACCCGTGGGTCCCCTACAGGTGGGGAAGGGGGCCTTGCTGCTTGTACCTCCCTTCCCTTCCAAGGGGCCAAGCTGCTTCCCTTGCTTTGGCCTATCTCTGCTTCTCACTTTCTAAGCCTAAACTGCACGCTCCTTCCTCCCACCTTGAACTTGCTCCCAGGGAAAGCTGCCTGAGTAATACCCAGCAGCAGCGCCCCACTGCAGCACCAAGTTACAGGGTAGGAGGCAGGGGCAGCTCTGGCTTCCTAAATTCACAGCCCTCCTTTGAGCTGGTCCGTCAGCTGGTGGAGAAAGAGAGCCGAGCACCCTTTCCCACCTGCCTGGCTTCTGTAGGACCCCCCGGACCTCCCCTAATCCCAGCATCTTGGAGAACCACTCTCCCCTCTGCCATAGCCCAGCTCACCTTCATGAGGTCCCGATGGTGTTCCAGCACACTGCAGGTTGTCTGCCAGGTGTCCTGGTAGCACTCCCATGGGTCCACCCTAACATTGTCAGAGAGAAGTTTCCATTGGTTTCCATTCTCACACACCTTTCTTACCATCTCCTTCTAAGACCATAGCCTAGGGCTCTTGGCAGACCTGGCCATACTATGAGTTTAGATCAGTAAGGCAGATAAAATCAGGGCGTGAAACACTTTTCTGATCCTCAGTCTCTTCCCCCACAAAATGAGAGGGGTATGGTGTGGTCTTAGGAGGATAGATGCTGGGGCCATTCTGCCTGGGTTTGATCCCAGCCTCAGCACTTTCTGCCTGTGTGACTCTGGGAAACATATAAGATGTCTCAGTGCCTCAGTTCCCTGTCTGCAAAATGTGAGCAGCACCAGTAACTGTCTTACGGTTTTGTTAGAAAGTCTCAGTAAGTTTCCTAGGTACAGTGATTAGTAGTACAGCGTCTTGCGCTTACTCTTACCCGCAGATGGCAGTTCTCCTCTGCCCCTCTGGGATTGTAACAAGGATTAAATGACCAGGCCCTCATCACGTGGTGGCCAAGGTTGTCCTTGCCAGGCTCTGAGAGAATCAGCTCTGTCGGCCTACTCCTCCGCCTCTACCTCCATGCAGGGGTGCCGTGTGGGGGGGAGCAGACTGTCCTGCACACTCTGCTGCCTCAAACTGATGGATCACTCTGGCTTCACTGCCACTTAATGAGCTGCTAAATCAAGATATTTCTCAAACATTTTCTTAGCATTTCCTGTCCACCCTCCACCTTCCCTGTGCGCCCCTCCTCCTCCCCCTTACATACACGTACATACATTTAAGGTTCCCGGAGATGAGCTCTCACTAGCTTGAAAACCCCTTAGAGAGTCAGTTTACCCTGAGCTGGCTCCTTCCGACCCTGCCCACCCCCCCTGCCCCACTTGTGCATGTGTACCCAAAGGTGGACAAACTCTTGACCTGGCTAAACAGGCTCCCTGTGTCGGGGACCCTGCCGCAGCCTACCCCCTCTCTGATACTAGCTCCTAAACTCCCTAGTGATCTCGGGTCTGGGATTCATGATTTTCCAAGTATGGGGCAGATGGTAGGGGCAGTAAATGTTTATGGAATGAATGAGAGAATTATTCTACAATCTTCTAAGCACGTCCAAGCAGTAACAGCCTCCTGGCCAGTGATTTCCCCCTCCAGACCCCACTTTCCCCAGCAGATCAGGAGTTAACGACATTAAGTGGCCTGGTTTCTAATCCTGACTTGACCACTGACACACAGACCTACCATTGTTCAAGCCCCTGGACTTTTCCAACCCCGTTTCTCACCTAAGACAAAGCAGCTGTCTGTCTACTTAACCTCTGTCTTAAGGAGGATGAGAGAGTCTGCAAAGGGCATGTACATCTCACACAAATCACCGTCTCACACAAATCACCGCACACAGATGGCACGGCACAGATCCCTGTTTAATTACTATTGTCCCTTCCCTTCACGGCTCCCACCCCCGCCCACCCTGTCTCTTCCCAGCCTGACTCTCCACATCCCACATTCTGAGGTCAGTCAGCTTCCCACCACTTACCCCCTTTCATGGAAACCTCTAGGTGACTCTTATTTTTCCATGGGGGGAAATTATAGCACAAATGGTGTGCCATTATTTTTTCAAAACATCATCTTTTAATGCAAATTATAATGGTAGGAACTTTGGGGAGCATAATTAGCATAATTAGCAGAAGCTTGCTTTAATTACACAGCAGGTTCAGCTGATGGTGGGGTGTTTGGGGGAGGGGAGTTACCATTTTAGCTGCACTTTCTGACCAGAAAGGCACCCGCTGGGTGTGACTTGGTCTGACTGCTATAAAGGGCAAGGCTTGCGGGCCCCATGCCGCACCACTGTCCCAAATCTGTGAGAGGCCCTTAGAGAGCCTGAGTTCGAGGAATCGGAAATTGCCAAGGCCAGGGACGTTACCTGAAAGGTAGTGAGGATTAACGAATGTTAATGGGGACTGAGAGTGGGACGCATTTCAGATTTTCTGACCTCGCCTCATCCAAAACCAAATGATGCTTCTAGAAGCTCTAAAGATCACTTCAGGACCCAGAGGTGCCAAAGCGGATGAAACACCTGAATTTCCCTTTTTAATTTCAGGGCCCCATAGCTTGGCTCAGAATTAAAGTTACCAGTTGGGCCAACTGGAGTTCTACTTAATTATTGCCCACACAGGGCTATCATTTCCCCCCAAAAAAACTTTTCAGAATCCAAATCCTTGCTGGGATTCTTTCTCAGCCCCTCACCTCCCTACCCCATGAGTCCTGGGCCCACCTGCCCCGAGCCAGCCCTACCTGATCCAATCGGAATTCTGGACGGCCAGCTGACACATGATGAGACGGTGCCGGCTGGACACCAGGCCCTGGGGAGCAACAGAGCAATCATTGGGAGACTCCCTCTGCTCCCCATAACACCCCACCACCCCATTTCAGGCCACCCCAATATAAAAGTGCTGCTGTTTTTGTTGGTGAGAGGGAATGAGGGATGTGACCCCTTCCCTTGTCCATCTGCCACACAGACAGGTATGGAGTGGCAGAGGGAAAGATAAAGAATGGAGGGTGTGCAGCATGTACCACCCCGACTGGGTCAGTAGATGAGCCTCCATCTATGAAGCAGCCCCGTGTGCCCTGCACAGAGATGAGACTTAACTCAGCAAATGTTGCCTTGTCTTATGGCTCAGTCTGGCTGGTTGGGTGACTTCCCCCGGGGCCCACCAAGTTGCATCTGTGGGAGAAAGGGGGAATGTCTGCTAGAGCTCCTAGATTTCCTGGGATGTGTGGCAGGGAGGTAGGGGCAGGGGAATGAATTTTAAGTCAGATTATAAGAGGCATAGGCCATTTTCTCCTAAAATCCTGGCAAAGACTTACCCTCTGCAGCTCACCCCACAGCTAACCACAATTTGGCATCTATTATACTAAGTAGCACCCAGAGTCTGCTTCTCTGTTAATGAGTTCTGGCCCAGCAGGCCCTGTGAGCTGTGGGTCCTCCGAGATGCTGCTCCAACCCCCACCCTCACAGGTCCTGAGCTGGGAAGCAGGCCTGATCTGGGGCATTTTGCATTTCCAGGAATTTTAACAGAGACAGCAGGGGGGGCAGTTTTATGCTGGAGGAGCTATCAGGCCAGAGAAGGGGTGAAGGAGGACAGGGCCAAAGGAAGGAACCCACCTGTTTTCCGTAGGAGTCGTGGACAGGGGAGACGATCCCGCCAATCACGATAAACCTTCCAGTCTTGTGCAGATAATCCCTGGCTCTTTCTAATTAAGAAAAGAAACCCACACATTATAAAGAGGAAAGGTGTAGATTAAAGGTGATAGTCACAATCGCTCTGTCCAGCTCTGTAATGCTAAGGTGTATTTCCAATTTTTCTTGCCATTTAAATAGTAAGTGTCAACTTTCAAAGCAACATTGGCGATTTAAAAGGTTAAGGAACCAGATTTCAGCCCCCAAAGCAAAAGGATTTAGAACTCATGGGGATTAATCCTGTTTTAAAGATCCTCAGTGGGTCCTCCGTGCAGCTCAGGAGGGTTTAAAACAAGCACCTCATTAACAGCCATTAGAGGCACACATTGGAATTTACTGCTATTGTCACTTGCAGAAATCCCAATGTGGAGGAATGTTTTTTTTAAAAAGCTTCCTTATAATATGAAAGATGTGCTGATTGCCTCCCTAATTATTCAGAAGAGAAAAACCACCCAAACAAATTTAAAGGACCTTGCACATAATTATGGAGAATCAGCAATCAACCCAAAGACCATCTTCATTGGCACTGGTTGAGAAAAAAGTTGGGCTACTCGCTTTTTTTCTTAGGAAGAAAAGTAACTTTCCTTTTTCAAATGTATCAGACAAGCCCGATTTCATTTTTGTGATAATATTCAGCAAACCAGGAAGGGGCTGAAAAGTCTTCTATCTTACTTCCTAGGGAGTTCATTGTACAAACTTCAATAGGACCTGAGCTTGCACCGCAGAGGAAACCTGGCCTGGATTATATAGGGAGAGAATTTTTAGGTGAACAATAGCCTGAGCAGCAAGGCTGGCCGTGTAGTTTATAAGCAAGTTTCCAGGATTAACTTGCTACCTCTCTTAACACTCAGAATTCTCACCACATTAGGTGCTGCCTTTTTTTTTTTTTTTTTTCCTTTCAATGTAAAATCTCTAAAAAAATTAATTTCAGCACTGTTTTAGATTTGTAGAATAATCAAGCAGGTTGTGCACAGAGTTCCACACACTCAAACAACCCCTCCCCACACACATGTTTTTACCTCCCACACACAGTTTCCTCCATTATATCAATAATCTTGCACTGATGTGGCCCATTTGCTACACTCGAGGAATCAACACTGACACATTATTAACTATAGTCCATGAAAGGGGTTTCGGTGATGTACCCAGGACGAAACCAGAGAATGGAGAGGTTCAGGCCAGCTTTAATGAAAAAGACAGAGACTCGCCTGGGCAGGGCAAAGATGCAGTCTGCACCAAGGGTGGTTGAAGGTCTCTTTTTTATATAAGGACCATAGGGGGTGGATAGATTCCACAGCCTGTTGGATGATGCTGGTAGGTCAGGGTCCTTCCAACTTGAACCTTTGGGGCAGGGCTAGTGAGGCCCTTTGTGGTCCAGGTGGGGAGGAGCAAAGAGGGAAAGGTCTGTGCTGGGCCTCCAGTCCATAGTTTACATTAAGATTTACTCTTTGTGCTCTGGACTTCTATGTAAGTTGACAAATGTATAATATGAATCCATTGTTATAGTATTACATAGAATATTTCACTGCCCTAAAAATCCACTATGTTCCTGGCACTCATCCGTTCTCTTCCTCCAAATTCCTGGCAACCACTGATTTTTTTATTCTTTCTATAGATTTGCCTTTTCCAAGATGCCATATAGTTGGAATCATCCTAGTATATAGCCTCTCCAGACAGGCTTCTTTCATTAAGTGGTATGCATTTAAAGTTTTTCTGTGTCTTTTCATGGCCTGATTGCTCATTTCTTTGTATCACTGAATAATATTCCATTGTCTGGAAGTACTTCGGTTCATTTATCCATTTATCTACCAAGGGACATCTTGGCTGCTTCCAGTTTTTTGTGATTATAAATGAAGATGATATAAAATTCATATGCAGATTTTTGTGTAGACATAAGTTCTCAATGCAGTTGAGTAAATACCTAGGAGCCATATGGATTGTGTGGTAAGAATCTGTTTAGCTTTGTAAGAAACTGCCAACTGTCTTCCCAAGTGGCTATAATATTTTGCATTCTCAGCAGCAGTGAATCAGAGTTCCTGTTGCTCCAAATCCTCACAAGTATTTGGTATTGTTGGGTTTGGAGATTTTAGCCATTCTAATACATGTGTCATGTTTGATTTTTAAAAGAGTAATATTACTTTGTTTTCAAGTGCTATTTGGGGGCCAAGTTAAAGGCTTGTAACGAAACTCTTCTGCTATTTGAATGAACTCCACAGCCCCTCTTTCTTTCTCTTCACGCCCCAGTCTTCCTCAGGATCATCTAAATCTGGCCCTTGGCTGTCACAGACTCTCTGACAGGCTGCCTTGACTCTCTGACCTCCAAAAGCTTTCTTTTTACTCTCCACTTACCTGAGCCCTGCCTTCAAAGCCCAGCCCTGTTCTGTGTCCAGCATTCTCCCCCTCTGCCCTTATTCTCTCCCTCTGCATCCAGTCGAAGGAACCTAAAAACTGTTTTTGAAAGTTTATGTCCCAACTCCTCTGGCCTCCAAAAGCTTCCTTCTCCTTTCTCGCCCCTTAACTGAGCCCCGACTTCAAAGTCCAACACTGCCCTGCGTCCAGCATTTTCCCCTTCTGCCCTTATTGCCCTGCCTTCAGCCTAAGGGATCTGAAAACTGTTTCTGAAAGTTTATGTCCCAGCTCTTCTTGAGGACTACAGTGTGTCCTCAAAGGCAAGGGCTTTGCTGTAGATAAGAGTTCCCAAGGTCAAGGCTGAAGGGGAAGTGCCGTTAAGATGCATGTGAGAAGCAAGCTGGATACAAGAGGATTTGTGTTCAGCTGCTCACAGGTCAAACAACCTTGACATTGCCTTTTGAACCACTGCTTAAGAAAATACATCTGTGTTCCAAATACAGCCCAGTCTGTCACCTATGCTAAAGACTTCTTTGGCCTGGAGGCAGGCAGTAAAGTGACTTTTTATTAAATATCAAATGATCAATAAGTGCTCAGTGACCCCCAGCAGTGCCTCCAGCTGCCAGTTCCTATTCTTCCCTCCAGAGCAGCGGTTTTCAACCTTTTTTTATCTCACGGCACATTTGAACCTATAGTTAAACTTCTGCGGCACACTTAAATTATGTTGATCAAAAAAAGAGTAAAAAAAAGAATATACTTTCTGTATGTTGAACTCCTTTCAAAAATAATTTAATTAATGATCTTTAAAATTTTCATGGCACACCTAGGATCCTCTCACAGCACAGCAGTGTGCCATGGCATATCAGTTAAAAATCACTGCTTCACAGTGGGCTTCCCTTGAGCGGCCTCAGCCCAGAGAGCCATTCACTCCATTCCTTAGACCATGCTCCAGAATTTCCAGAGGAAATTCACTGTGCTAAGGAATCTCATTGCTCTGCCCTTTTCTTCTGGCCAAGATGAGGCGCCTATTCCCCTGGCAATGGCCCAACGTGCACTGCCTGACAGAGAAGCAGTTGCTGAAAGGAACAGTCCTAACCCCAAACCTTGAAAAAGACACTTGATCGGAAATAGTTAAGCCCCGAAAAGTTATGACTGGGATCATGCAGTTCAGTTCAACTCGGTACATGTCTATTAAGCGCAAAACACCACAATGGAATTATACAGATATGGGGGTAAAGAGTACTTTATTATTCTCCAAAGGTTCACAGTAAAGGAAAACAGAAGGCTGTACTGTTGGCTGTCATGAGAGGCCAGTTGGGAGGAAGGCTCTAGCAGTGGCTCTCGATGTTGTAGCTTTACTGCAACCCACAGGAAATGCATTTTATATCATAACACAAACATATATCTGTATATATCTGTATATTTAATAATAAACTCATGACCTTTCTATAGTATCACATATGGATAATTTCTAGTGTATTGTATTCTAGTAATCAAATTTAAATAAGAATCTGGTCACAATCCACCAATGGGTGACAACCTGTAGTTTGAACAATTCTGCTGCAGTCCAGATACCAGAGCAAGGAGAAAAGGGAACAGGAGAGATTGATTTTGCCTGGGGAAGTTAGGTTTGGCTTCTTGGAGGATATATACTTTTAGTTTGGCCATGTAAGAAGACTGAGCTTCAACAGACAACCTGAGGGAAAGCTTTCCAAGCTGAGAGAATTCCCAGCAAATACTCAGAAATTGTAACGCAGAAAGCAAATCTACCAACTGGTTCCGTCTCAGTCACTACAGTTGAGATGTGGGGGTGAAGGGGAAGGAGGGGTGCTGTTGGCTAAGTAAGCTGAAATCAAACTGTGGAGGGCTCTGAAAGTCAGGCCGGGGAGTGGGATCTTCACCCCAGAGGCCACTGTTTGGTCAATGTGTTCTACAGATTAATTACATCAGAATTGCCAGGGGTAGGTTATTAAAATGCAGCTCCCTAGGCCTCAGAGCAGTTACCCAATCAGAATCTCTGGGGTTGGGACTTAACATTCTGCATTTTTCACTAGTTTCCCCAGGTGATTCTTCTGTTCCCTAAAGATTTTGAACCATACACATAGACAACAACCACATAGCTGAGAACTGCAGACAAGAAGAAATGATTGAAGACTAGGGAACAGGAGAATGGCAAGCTTTGAGTTGGAAGAAGACTTCATAGAAGTCATAGTGAAAGTGGTAAAAAAGACTGAGGAAGTGAAAATCCTACCTTAAAAAAGACAATCACTCCAGGCCAGAAATTTGGTGGTGGGTCATGAGGGATGGATAAGAGAGAAGATGGATTCAAATCCCCCAAAGGATGGTCAGGGGCACAGGAAACAGGATTCTCTGCTCTTTCTAGACACCTTGACCTTGTTTTGCCTCTGGGATTTTGCAATTAGGTAGATCACTGCCACCAACCTCTTGTTTTCATTTTTTACTCTATTTATGTTTACCCATCACCTCAGGCATTTATTATTTCTTCATTTTAGGAACTCTTTCAGTTATTTCAAACATTCCATAATTTATTGTTGATCATAGTCACTTTGTTGCACTATCAAATTTTTCAATCCATCTAACTAAATTTTTACACCCATTAATATCCCCACTTAATCCACCCCACCTCCACTACCATTCCCAGCTTCTGGTAACTGTCATTCTAATCTCTGTCTCCATGAGATTTTGTTTTTACTATTTATCTCTCACATAGGAGTGAGAATATTTGAGATTTGTCTTTCTGCACTTGGTTTATTTCACTTAATGTTCTCCAGCTCCATCCATATTGTTGTAAGTGGCAGGATTCCATTCCTTTCTTCAGCTATATAATATTCCATATATAATTCCATTGTCTATATGCACCACGATTTCTTTATCCATTCATCTGTTGATGAACATTTAGGTTGAGTCTAAATCTTGGCTGTTGTGAATAGTGCTGCAATAAACATGGTAGTGCAGATATCTTGTTGAGATACTGAATTCCCCTTCTTTGTATATACCCAGTGGTGGGATTGATCTGTCTGAATGATCTGTCCATGGAACTACTATTGTAGTTCTATTTGTAGTTTTTTGAGGAACCTCTATACTGTTTTCCATAGTTGTTGCGCTAATTTACATTTGTACCAACAGTGTACATGTACTAGGGCTCCCCTTTCTCCACATTCTTACCAGTATTTGTTATTTTGTCTAACTTTTTGATAAAAGGCATTTTGAGTGGGGTGAAATGACATCTCATTGTAGATTTGCATTTCTTTGATGACCAGTGATGTTGAACATTTATTCATATACCCATTGGCCATTTGTATGTCTTCTTTTGAGAAATGTCCATTTAGATTCTTTGCCCATTTGGGGGTGGTACCTGTGGCTCAAGGGATAGGGCGCTGGCCCCATAGACCGGGGGTGGCGGGTTCAAGCCCAGCCCCGGCCAAAAACTGCAAAAAAATAAAATAAATAAATAAATAAGTAAAAGATCCTTTGCCCATTTTTAATTGGATTATTTGACCTTTTTTCTATTGGGTTGTTGGAGCTCTCTATACATCCTGGTTATTTAATCCCTTGGGTAGGATGGGGAGTGTGCAAATATTTACTCCCATTCTGTAGGCTGTCTGTTAACTTTGTTAATTTGTTCCCATCCTGTGCAGAAGTTTTTTAGCTTGATGTGATCCCATTTGTCCAATTTTGCTTTGGTTACCTGTGCCTTGGGGATGTCCTTGCACAGACCAATGTCCTGAACTGTTTCCCAATGTCTGTCTTCTTTTAGTAGTTGCATAGTTTTAGGTTTTAGATTTAAGTCTTTAATCTATTTTGATTTAATTTTGTATATGGTGAGACATAAGGTTCTAGCTTCATTCTTCATGTGGATGTTGAGTTTTCCTAGCACCATTTACTGAAGAGACTGTCTTTCCCCACTGTATGTTCTTGGCACCTTAGTTGAAGATAAATTCACTATAGACATGTGGATTTTATTCTGTTCTACTGGTCTATGTGTCTGTTATTATGTCGGTACCATACTGTTTTGGTTACTACAAATCTATAGTATAATTTGAAGTCAGGTAATGTGATTCCTCTAGTTTCTTTCTTTTCGCTCATGATGGCTTTAGGCTATCTCGGTCTTTTGTGTGTCCCTATAAATTTTAGGATTTGTTTTTCTATTTCTGTGAAGAATGTTATTGATATTTTGAAAGTTAGCATTGAATCTGCAGGTTTCTCTGGGTAGTTTGGACATTTTAAAAATATTGATTCTTCAATCCTATGAGCATGGTATATATTTCCATTTTTTTATGTCTTCTTCAATGTTTTACAGATTTTGTTACAGAGATCTTTCACTTCTTTAAAGGGTTAAGTTCCCAGGTATTTGAGCTATAATAAATGTAATTGCATTCTTGTTTTCTTTTTTAGATGTTTTACTATTGTCATATAGAAATGCTATTGATTTTTGTATGTTGATTTTGTATACTGTTACTTTACTGAATTTGTTTTGATGGCGTCTTTAGATTTCTCTAGATGTAAGATCATATCATCTGAAAACAAGGATAATTTGACTTTTTCCTTTCTGATTTGGATGCCCTTTATTTCTTTCTCCTGTTTGATTGCTCTAGCTAGAACTTCCAGTACTGTGTTGAGTAGCAGTGGTGAAAGTAGGTGTCCTTGCCTTATGCCAGGTCTGAAAGGAAACGCTTTTAGTTTTTTTTATTAGTATGATACTAATTGTGAGTCTGCCATATTTGGCTTTGGTCATGTTGAGGAAAGTTGCTTCTATATCTCCCATTTTTTGAGACTTTTTATCATGAAGAGATGTTGAATTTTATTCAATGCCTTTTCAGCAACAGTTGAAATGATCATATGGTTTTTGTTCTTCATTCTATTGATGTGATGTATCACATGGGTTATTCTGTGTATTTTGAACCATCTTTGCATCCCCAGTATGAGTCCCACTTGATCGTGTGAGTAAGGTTTTTAATGTGTTGTTGAATTCAGTTTGCTAGTATTTCGTTGAGGATTTTTACATCAATGTTCATCAGAGACATTGACCTACAGTTTTCTTCTTATGTTGCATCATTGTCTGCTTTTGGCATCAGGGTGATACAGGCCTCATAGAATAAGTTTGAGGGTATTCCTTCCTCCTAGATATTTTGGAATAAGTTAAGTAGGATTAGTATTAGTTTTCCTTGTAGAATTCAGCAGTGAAGCCGTCTAGTCCTGGGATTTTCTTTGATGGGAGACTACTTATTGCTGCTTCTATCTTGTTACTTGTTATTGGTTTATTCAGGTTTTGGATTTCTTCCTGGTTCAATCATGGTAGGTTGTGTGTATCTAGGAGTTTATCCATTTCTTCTGGAATTTCTAATTTATTGGCATTTAATTGCTTATCGTAGTCTGTGATGATCCTTGGGACTTCTGCAATATTAGTTGTAATGCTCCCTTTTTCATCTCTGATTTTATTTATTTGGATCTTCTCTCTTTTTTGCCAACTTTGTTTATCTTTTTTTTTAAAAAACAACTTTTTAGGTCAGGTATGGTGTCTGATGCCTATAATCCCAGCACTCAGGGAGGCTGAAGCTGGTGGATTGCTTGAGCTCAGGAGTTGGAGACCAGCCTGAGCAAGAGTGAGACCCCATCTCTACTAAAAATAGAAAAACTAGCTGGGCCTCATGGTGGGAGCCTGTATTCCCAGCCACTAGGAAGGCTGAGGCAAAAGTCTTGCTCAAGTCCAAGAGTTTGAGGTTGCTGTGAGCTATGATGACACCATGGTACTCTACCCAGGGTGACAGAGTGAGACTGTCTCAAGAAAAGCCAACTTTTTGTTTCATTGATCCTTTGTATTGTTTTTCAGTTTTAACTTCATCTATTTCTGCTCTGGTCTTTATTATTTCTTTTCTCCTACTAATTTGGGATTTGGTTTTCTTGTTCTTTGAGATGCATTGTTAGGTTGTTTGAAGCTTTTCTACTTCTTTGATGTAGGCAATTACTATTTAAATTTCCTTCTTAAACTCTTCCTTGACCCATTGGTCATTCAGAAGCACATTGTTTAATATCCATGTGTTTGTATAGTTTCCAATGCTCCTCTTGTTATTGATTTCTAGTTTTATTCCATGTGCTCAGAGAAAATACTTGGTTTGATTTCAATTTTTTTGAATTTTTTAAGACTTGTTTAATGAGGTGGCACCTGTGGCTCAGTGAGTAGGGTCCCAGCCCCATATACTGAAGGTGGTGGGTTCGAACCCAGCCCCGGCCAAACTGTAAGAAAAAATAGCCGGGCGCTATGGCGGGTGCCTGTAGTCCCAGCTACTCAAGAGGCTGAGGCAAGAGAATCGCCTAAGCCCAAGGCTAAAAAAGACTATTCTCTTTCCTTATTTCCCAAAGAGATTCGAATTCCTGAAAATTCTGCCTAGACTATCTTGGGAACTATGGTGCAGTGGAAATGACACTATTCTTGGGATCAGAAGACGTCTAGATCTTGGGTGAGTCATTTCATTTTGTTGAACCTTAAGTTCCATATCTGTAAAATGCCTTCTTTGCAAGGTTGTTATGATAATCAAATCAAATTATAAATATAAAAATGTATAACGCCAGATGGCTTTACTGAAGAATGTCACCAAACATTTAAAGAAGACTTAAAATCAATTCTACATAATCTGTTCTAGAAAATGTGAAAGGAAGGAATATTTTTCAATTCATTTGATGTAGCCAGTATTACCTTGATACCAAAACCAAGCAAAGGTAGTACAAAAAAAGAAACTACAGACCAATATCCCTTATGTATATACACACATAAATTCTTTTTTTTTTTTTTCCAGAGACAGAGTCTCACTTTGTCATCCTTGGTAGAGTGCCATGGCGTCACAGCTCATAGCAACTTCCAGCTCTTGGGCTTAGGCAATTCTCTTGCCTCAGCCTCCCGAGTAGCTGGGACTACAGGTGCCTGCCACAACGCCCGGCTATTTTTCTATTGCAGTTTGGCTGGGGCTGGGTTTGAACCTGCCACCCTAGGTATATGGGGTCGGCACCCTACTCACTGAGCCACATGTGCCACCCGACACATAAATTCTTAACAAAATGTTATCAAATAGAATCCAGCTATATAGCGAGAAAGAACTATACACCATAAGCAAGTGGTGTGTATTCCAGGATACAAGGTTATTTTATTATTGCAAAATTGTTCAGGGCAGCGCCTGTGGCTCAAAGGAGTAGGGCACCAGCCCCATATGCCAGAGGTGGCAGGTTCAAACCCAGCCTTGGCCAAAAACTGCAAAAAAAAAAAAAAAAAAAAAAAAAAAATATATATATATATATATATATATATGTATATATAGATAGATAGATAGACAGATAGATAGAAAAATTGTTCAGTGTTGTCCAACAGGCTGTAGAAGAAAAATCACATGATTCTATCAATTGATGCACAAAAAGCAAATGAAAACATTCAACATTCATTCATTCTATTGTAAAAACTCTCAATAAAGTAGAGAAAGAAGGGAATTTTCAACCTGATAGTGAACACCTACAATAACCTACAAATTACTTCATACTTAATGCTGAAACCAGACTCTTTCTCCTTAAGATCAAGAACTAGGAAAGATGGCTTCTCTCACTACTGTTATTTAACATAGTACCAGAAGTTCGAGCAAACACAGTAAGCCAAGAAAAGGAAATAAATGCCATCCGGATCAAAAGGAAATATTAAAAAAAAATAAAAGTAGATGACAGGATGGTTTACTTAGAAATCCCAAATCTGCAAGAAAATTCCTGGAACCAATACTTAAATTCAGCAAGCTCATAACATCAATATAAGAAAATTAATTGTACTTGTAAAAATTAGCAATATTGAACATATTGAAATTGAAATCAAAATATAAGATGCTAGGCACAATGACGTGCCTGTGATCTCAGGTACTTAGGAGGCTAAGGCAGGAAGATTTCTTGAGTTCAAGAGTTTGGAGTCCAGCCTGGACAACATAGCAAGACCCTATCTCCTAACTTAAAAAAAAAATACAAGGCAACTTGTAATCACTCAAACAAATGAAATACTTAGATATAAATATAATAAAATATATACAGATTTTTATATACTAAAATCTACAAAATGCTGATGAAAGAAATCAAAGAAGATATTAGTAAGTGTAGAGTCATCCATATTCATGGATTAGAAGACTCAACACAGTAAAGATGTTAATTCTCCTCAAAATGATATTTAAATTTAATGTACTTTCTATCAAAATCTCAGTAAGATTCTTTCATGTAAACATAGATAACATAATTCTAAAATCTATATGAAGAGTTGAATGAACTAGGATAATTCATAGAAGTTTTACTTGTAATATCCAAACACAGAAAACAGCCCAGATGTCCTCCAATGGGTAAGTGGTTAATTAAACTATCGTACATTCATGCCATGGAATACTGTTCAGCAATAAAAAGGAACAAACTAATGATACATGCAACAACTTGTATGGATCTCAATTTAATTATGCTGAGTTAAAAAAAGAGGCAATCTCAAAAAATTGCATACTATATGATTCCACTTATATAACATGGTCAAAAGATCAGTGGTTGCAGGGGCTAGAGATGGAAGGTTAGGAAAGGGGGTAGATGGGACTATAATACTGTAGCTCAAGGGAGATCTTTGTGGCAATAGCCTAGTTCTGTATCTTAATTTGGTTGGTTATGTGAATCTACATATTTGGTAAAATGACATGCATGCACCTTACAGCAAAGTCAATTTTATCATTTTTTTATTGCATATGGTTACATAAGATGTAAATGAGATGATCTTCATGATTATTCCCCCTAAAATTCATATGTTGAAATCTAATCTCCAAAATGTTGGTATTAAGAGGTGGAGCCTTTGGGAAGTGACTAGGTCATGAGCATGGAGCCTTTGCAAATGGGATTGATTACTGCCTTTATAAAAGGGACCTGACGAAGCCCATCTTCCCCACGTAAGAACACACAGAAGACATGACGTATAAAGACCAGATCCTCACACTGCTGGGGCCTCAAGTTTGGACTCCCCAGCCTCCAGAACTGTGACCAATAAATTTATGTTGTTTATAAATGATCTAGTCTAGGGTATTTTGTTGTAGCAGCCCAAACAGACTAAGACAGTAATCACTGGGTGAAGAGTATACTGGGATGGACGGCCAGATATGGTGGCTCAGGCTGTAATCCTAGCACTCTGGGAGGCTGAAACAAGTGGACTGCTCGAGCTCAGGCGTTCAAGACCAGCCTAAGCAAGAGCGAGATCCTGTCTCCAAAAATAGCTGGGCATTGTGATGGGCGCCTGTAGTCCCAGCTACTTGGGAGGCGGAGGCAAGAGGATGCCTTAAATGTAAGAATTTGATATTGTTGTGAGCTATGACACCATGGCACCCAAACCCCCAGCAAGAGTGAGACTCTATTTAAAAAAAAAAAAAAAAAAAGGAAAAGAAAGGGTATACTGAGATCACCCTGTATTATCCTGGAGACTTTCTATGAATCTATACAAATTTTGTAACAAAATATTTTTAACGCTCATGGTAAACTATGAAATGCTGCAATTTGAAGGTGGTGGTTTGCAAATGCAGGCCAATGGCAAGCAAGCCAGTGGTGTTGCTTCCAGAACTTTGTCATTGCCCACATCTTCCCATTGTTGCTGCTGTCAGGATTCCAAGACTTTGGGTTGTAATGATGTGGGAGGTGTTGGCTAAAGCTGTGTTTCTCAAACTTGGATGTGCATGTAACTTCTGCGGGGGTCTTTTTAGAATATGGATTTTGATTCTGTAGGTGTGTGTTGGGGCCTGAGATCAGAGCCAAGGTTAGCATGAGATGAGTGAAGTGGGATCACTTAAGTACAGGGTCAGATCCTGCCTTTATTTAAACTCTGATGTTTTGTTCGTCACGAATTTTTTTTTGCATTGATTTTGATACTTTAAAATATTATTTGTTTTGGTTATTGAGCTTTTGGGCACTCCCCTAAGTTTTGCACTTGAAAGGCATCCCCCTTCCCTTACCCTTGCGCTGGCCTTGCCTGAGATCCAGTATTGCTAAGAAGCTCCCAAATAACACCAGTACTGCTGGACTGTGGACTATATTTTGAACAGTGAGGGACTAAAGCCAGCTGGGCAACCACTGCAACATTAGGGCAGCCACAGAGAAAACTCTTGTCCCTTCCCCACTCCAGCAATGTCCAACTCGCTTGACAAGGGTATTTCTGGACATCGATAGGAAACCAGCCCACTGGCAAAGCTGTAGCTGAGGGCCCTGGAATTTAATTTCATGCCATGCTTCCCAAAATTTGGGTTATTTTTGTCCATCAGTTCTGCCCCAGAGGAGGAGCCAGATTATTCTAACATTTCACACTTAGGTCTGACCCACTGAGCATTTGGTCCATGGACTTAGCTCCTGCTCTCCTGGAGAAAGAGCCCAGAGCCAGCAGCCCCATTGCCCCATTCTGTGTTCAATGCCCTGAGGATTCATGAGTCTCACTCCTTATGCCAGGCCACATGGAACCAGGTAAATCTCCCTCCCTGGTAGCCTATGCCAGACTGACCAGCCAAGATGGATGCGATATAGATGATTTGCCTGTTAATGAAATACATGAGACAGACATGTCTTATCTGCCTCCCGGCTACGCAGTGAACCTGCTGACATGTGTGATCCACTTTCCTTCCCGGGAGTTAATGGAGGAAACACTGTGGTCAGCGCATCAATATTAACTCAATTTCTCCTTTTCAGCTGCAATTAGAAATGACCCCTTCCGAGTTGTATTCACAGCTGGAGCTGTCTGAATTCTCCTTGTTTGTGAAATTCACAAAGGTGTCTGGACGTCTAAAAATTCTAAATTGTAGAAAGAGTAAGCACTGGATAAAAAAGGAAGAAACTGAGTTGTGAGTGCCTTTAATCAAGGATTATTCCTGTCTACGAGTTAAGAAAAAAAAATTGTTTAAGGCGTCATCCCTGTGGCCTACCAGACAGAGCCTTGAGCATTCCCTAAAAAAAACTTATGAGTGCTTATGTTCAAGGCTCTGTGCCAGGTGCTGTAAGGAACGTGGAGAAGCAGAAGACTCAGTCCCCAGCTCCCAGGAGGGTAGATTTTTGATGGGGGCAGGGAGAACAACATAGCATACACTTTACTTAGATATTAGGTACCAAAGTGGATAGCAGGGATGTTAAGTGCTATAGGACTTCAGGGAGGGAGCTATCCCAGTGGGATGGGGTGCCCTAGGAAGTGTTCTTAGAATAGATGTGATTTGAGCTGAGAACTGACAGCAGAGCAGAGGAAGGCACATTAACCATGGCCTGTCATTTTCTGTACTCTTCTTTTTTTTTTGACACAGAGTCTCACTCTTTTGCCCTGGGTAGTGCCATGGTATCATCACTGCTCACAGCAACCTCAGATTCTTGGGCACAGAAGTCCTCTTGCCTCTGCCTCCTGAGTAGCTGGGACTACAGGTGTGCACCATGATACGAGGTTAATTTTTTTATTTTTAGTAGAGACAGAGTCTCACTCTTGCTCAGGATGGTCTCAAATTCCTGAGCTCAAGCAATCCTCCTGCTTCAGCCTCACAGAGTGCTAGGATTATAGGTCTGAACTGCCGCCTGGCCTCATTTTCTGTATTTCTGATGTTTTGACTTCTGAGGTCTTGCTGACCCTGAAGTGATCACCCCTCTCAGGGTGAGTGATTCCCTAGAGCACCCTTTTCAAATGTACATTAACCAATCCAGACTAAGCACAGCCCCTCACACTCAGGATCACTGTTCTAATCACCCCAGGGCCAGTTCCAAACAACTAGGAATATCCCAAGTGCCAAAGGTAAGCCCGCCTCACCTGTCCTTCCCACAGAAACTGCAGCAAAGTCTCTTGCCAGGTCTCCCCATCCCCTCTGCCTCCTCACCAACCCTAGTACCTCCCTGCTGACCCTCCATGGCCTGGTGTGCCTCTTCCTCTTGTGATCTGTGTGACATACTTTCTTTTCAATGGCAGTCATCTCCTAATCTATGGCCATACCAAAAAAATAGTAGAACCTCCATTTCAAAACGGATTTCCAGATGAATGGAGTTGGGAATGAGGTCTGCTTTTCTTGGCTTTCTTTGTGTGAAGAGGGATGATGCCATTTTCATCCATTGTCACCAAGGACACCCTCCCCCAGGCAATCTGCACACCTTTCTGAGTTGTCCTTTAGTCCCGGATCCTCCAGTCCCAATCTGCATAGTTTAGGGAAGCAGGGAGCTAGGAGATCACATTCTCCTTGCGGGTAGAGATGGGGCGTGGGTGAAATAATAGATGATCATGGCAGGCTGGGCCCCTTTAAGGTGTTCAGCCTAAGCCTTAAAACAGTTTTCAGGTGAGATTTCTACTTGAGTCTGAAATAAGCATGAGAGGGCAAAATTGTCCCCGACATTTGATCCATAAGTGGAACTGTAGGAGCCTGCCTTGCCATGATTGGACACTGTTAGCTGAGTGGGCTGAGGACCCCAATAAATACAGACTGGCTGTGGGTTTCCTCACACAGGAAGCAGCTAGCTTTGCTCTTCCCCCAACCATGTCCCTTCCATCTGGCCACCTACGAACACTTGTCCTCAGACCGCAGAGGAAGTGGGGCAGAGGATGTGAACACGCAGTGCCGTGCCCTCCGCTTGCTTCCTACCCTTCACCCCTGACTACAGGAGCAGCAATGGAACGTGAAGCCGGTTGAGATTATGAATCCACGGTGTTTTCTACACAGTCAAAGGTGTCTTCCTAGTCCTGTTTCTCTGACTCAGGAGGCCATGTGATGGACACGAGATTTCCCAAGTGGATGAGGGTGCCCAGATCTGGTGTGCTGTGTATTCTGATACATGGACATCTGGGGCCTGCTGACCCTGGAGGGAGGGACTGCCCCTCTCAGGGTGAGGGATTCCTGGAGGTAGTCAACGCTGGCCCTCCAGCACACTTTTCCAATGCAAACTGACCCATCAGACTAAGCATAGCCCCACCGCCTCCTCTATTGAGCTCTCATACTCAGGGCCAGTATTCAGGGCCAGTGGCAGGGGCAGTGACAAAAGGGGTGGGTTGGGTGTGGATGGATGTGGAATCGGGCTGCGATACCTAGGCAGACTCATGTACAGAGCAGCCCTGCAAACCTAGGGACACTCCACTAGAGACACAGAATCCCATTTCCTTGACTGTCTGTACTCCACCCCAACTGCTGCACTTGCACGGGCCTCAGGCTGTCTGGACACACTGGAGAGTAACAGATGCTTCCCAGAAACCCTCATCTAATGCCTGGATTCCCGTGCATTTGTCTGGCTTTTGCAACCACCACTGGCAGCCCTGAACTGGCTGTCAGGGAGTAACGCAGCAGTGCAGCTGCTCCCTCCATCCTACTGATCTCTTTTGCTCCACTACTTCCAGACTGAGAGAATTGGAGTCCCTTTGTCTTCACAGCTAGGAAGTGATTTATGGCCCTAACTTCCACCACTGTCCCTTCTGACAGACCACGCCCAGTGAAGCTCTCACAAGCCCCCAGACTGTACCAGCCACCCCAGCAGTCTGGCCTCCATTCAGATCCTTCCCACTGGAAAAGCTACCCAGCTTCCCATCCTCCCATCCTTCCCAAACCAGGCTCCAGGCTTCTTGGAATTCATTGTTGAAAAAGCAGTTTTCGTACTTATTTCTTAAGAAATGGAAAGCTAAATATATATGTAAAATGTGACACAAGCTAAATATGTACATAAAAATATGCCACAAAATGAAGGTTTCCTCTTCAGTGAGACTCAAAAACACGAGAGAATTATTTTAGAACCCCGCAGGCTGTAATACTAAATATAACTGCGGGGGAGGGGGTTGGACTGGAGGGACAGAATGAAAGGTGAGGGGGAGGAATAGAGACAGGAAGGGCACACGAGATGTAGAAAACCCACTGTGGCTTCACATCGGTGTCATCTGCATGGAATCAGGCTCTATTTTTAATTATGAGTCTGTTGTTGCATAATGTATGTTAACCTTTTGCTCTCAAGTTTACCCAAGTTTTACCTACTAAAAGACCCACAAGTCTTTTTAGTTAAGGATAATGCTTAGAAAAAGAGTTGATCTGGAAATGGCTTTGTTTTATCAGGTAAAGCAGGTGGGACAGTGTTCAGCAGAGCAGTTTCCTGTGAAGATGTGGTCATGCTGAGGCTCTAGTGCTGGGAGTTTCTCAAGGTTGAAGGTTGCTTTTCTTCCTGTAGAATGTCACTGGGAAAACGGCATTTCCTTTACAGCTTTCTTACTGGTGATCATTTTCCCTCTCTGCTTCCTGAGTAGAAATACCTTTCTGGAATGAGAGCTACCTTCTAGGTAACTAAGGGTCAAAGCCCCTTCTCTGGGAGAACTTAGTCCCCAACAAACTGAGATGGTTGATGTGGTAAGCTGAATGATGGCCCTCAACATAGGCACCTGTTCTCTAGAACCTATGAAGGTGTTACCTTAACATGGCAAAAGGGATTTTGCAGGTGTGACAACTTAAAAATCAGGATTTTTAGATGAGGAAATTATGCTGGATTATCCAGGCAGGCCTGGTGTGATCACAAAGGGGGTGCAGTAAGTAGGGTGAGAGTCAGGGAAGGAGATGTGGCAACAGAAGCAGAGATCAGAGATTAGAGATCAGAGAGGGAGAGAAAGAGAGCAAGAGATCTAAGGATGTTATGCTGGTGGCTTTGGAGATGGAGGAAGGGGTCACGAGACAAAGAATGCAGATGACCTCTGGAAGCTGGAAAAGGTAAGAGAATAGACTTTCCCCCTAAATTATACAACATCTAGATAATGAATAAGATAATTCATAAGATAATTAATTTGGTTGTTTCAAGCCGATAATTTCGTGGCAATTTGCTACAGCAGCAATAGGAAGCTAACGTAGTTAGTTGGTCACCCTGCCTCTCCCTCCACCAGGGTGCCGTGAGCTACTGAGCCACGCATGCGCTGAGCCAAAGAACAAAGCATCGGTTCTCACACAAGTGGAGAAAGGAAATCAGCTCACAGAAAATGTACCACGTGTGGGACTCTTTCAGAAACACAGGAAGGACATGATTTCAAAGTAATTCCATTGTTATTTTGGACTTTCTCCTATGAGACCTAAAAGTAGAGGAATGCATAATAACTCATAAACACCCCTATACAAAGCCTTTGTAATTCCTTAGATTAAAACACGAACCTCAGCTGGGAGCCGTGGCTCCTGCCCATAATCCTAGCACTCTGGGAGGCTGAGGCGGGTAGATGCTTGAGCTCAGTAGTTGGAGATCAACCTGAGCAAGAGTGTCTCTACTAAAAATAGAAAAACTAGCCAGATATTGTGGTGGGCACCCGTAGTCCCACCTACTCAGGAGGCTGAGGCAAGAAGAACTCTTGGGCCCCCCAAAATTTGAGGTTGCTATGAGCTATGATGCCACAGCACTCTACCCAGGGCAAGAGAGTGAGAGAGATTTGTCCCCAAAAAAAGAAAAAAAAAAAAAAAGACATGAACCCCTACCTACAGGCAACAGACCGTAAGTTTATAAGCTCTGAGTTCAAATCCTGCTCCAGGTATCACTAGCTGAGTGACCTTGGATACCCAACTTGTTATTCAGCTGCTTGGCCTGTTGAGTCATCTAACCTGGAGATAATATTATCTGGCTCACGCTGTTCTTATGTAAATGATGTAAGGAGCTTAGGATAGCACTGGCACTCAGGGAACATTTTTATTTCCTAGGGAAGTTCAACAACTGCTTTGGAGAGGAAGGGGAACAAGGAAAACTCAAACCCTTAGAAACAACTATGTGAGTGTTAGTTATGAAGTCTAAGAAGTCTTTCTTTTGGCCAGCAATGCTTGTCCCCGGCGTCACAGGGATGGTTTTCTCCGTGCTTGCTCCACCTTTTGTCCTGCCTTCCCCTAGAGCAGATATCCCCTTCCCAGCGTGGAAGGCCATCCATCTCCAGACACCAAGGGTCTCACTACAATCCTGATCTTCTCTTCTCTTTAAGTGAAACCGACCAGGGGGTTCGGAGTAATGTCAGAGAAGCCGAGATTGGGGGCTGGGATGTGTGCTGCACTTGGGCAGGTTCCGACTGACTTTACAGCCTCCGCTGAGTTGTGTGTGGGTGATGGATGGGAGAGAGAGCTGTGTGCAGGAAATGTCAGGCTGGCCCACGGCTCTCTGGGCTATTGATTTAACTCGGCTGGCGGTGGGACGGAGGAGGTTTCAGCTGCAATGGATGAGGTTGCTTTGAAGGGTTTCACTTGTCTTATGAAACTCTCCAAGCTCACAGAGGGCATGGCCTGGTTCCAGGGGACACCAGCCTGCAATAATCTCACAGTGGTCTTCAGGATTGTGGTGTAAAATAAGATACCATTGTTGCGTATCGATTAAGGCACACATTTTTTTAACGATATTAATTAGTGTCAGCGAGGATGAGGGAAAGTGTCCACTCTAATACACAGTCGATGAGAGTAAAAACTGATAAAGCCTTTTAGGAAAGCAATATGGCAGTCAGCATCTATCAAAATGACCAATGAGTATAACCTTCGACCTGGCGATTTCACTTCCAGGAATCTATACTACAGAAAAAACTTGCACATGTGCGCAGAAATGTAGCCAAAAGGATGTTTCACTTCAATATTGTTTGTAATGGTTAAAAATCAAAAATAAATAAGGACGCTGTTCAATTTTGCATACAGACAGTCCCTGAGTTATAAACATCCGACTGATGTACAACTCACACTTATGAACAGAGGCTATTACAGGTGACAGATAAATGTCCCTTACTTGTTCCAACTTACATACCAACTGAACTTAAGAACAAACCTACAGAACCTATCTTGTCTGTAATGAGGGGACTGCCTATATACATTTGAAGGATATTATGCAGCCATTAGAAAGAAGGAGGTAGTCCTGTCTGATCCGACACAGAAAGAGCTCCAGGCATGTTGTAAGGTGGAAAAAAAATCAAGTCACAGAACAAGAGCTATAGGATGGTGACACAAATAAAACTGTGAAGGTAAAGTAACTTGAGGGAGTGATAATAAGAAGAGAGAAGAAATATTAATCAAACAAGGGGATACGGTAGAGATTGGGGGCGTTGGCTCTCTGAGGGAGTGACACTGGGGAGAGAAGTGAGTGACAAGGTGTCAGTCATACAACCACCAGGAGGCAGGAGGGCAGAGCTCGGGAACATCTGGTACCAAGTCCTGGGCAGAAGAGCCGCGGCACAGGGAGAATTGTCATGCTGAGGTCAGAGAGGCTTGAAGAAGCACAGGGGAAGGGCCTGGTAAACACTGGGGAGATGCTTGGGGTTTTATTCCAAGCCTTTGGAGCGTTTAAGCAGCAGGGTGATCTGAATTACATTTCTGAAAGATCATTTGACAGCTGGGTGGAACAGGAATCCTAGAGGAGAGGGGATTCTAGATAAGAAACAACGCAGGTCGGAATCCACTCACAGCCAGGGCTCATGTCCAACCTCTGACCAGTAGACACATCAATATACAACCTAAAGCAGTTGGTGACTATATAGATTTTTTTTAAATTTAAAAAAATTTTTTTTTTGTAGTTGCGGTTTGGCTGGGGCTGGGTTTGAACACTCCAACCTCGGTGTATGGGGCCGGTGCCCTACCCACTGAGCCACAGGCACCACCTAGACTATATTATTTTTTAAAGGTAAAGACCTACATTAAGTGGATATCACCACTCAAGTAGAAGTGAATTTTGTTGAAGCTCATTCTTTACATAGATTATTTTGTTATGACTGTATCTGGCCTGGTCAAATCCTATTCCCAGAACGGTTTATTCAACAACCTGGTTTCATATTGTTGCCTTATGAAATGAATAGCAGCGTTGTCCCCTGGACCCCACAAAAACTGAGCAGAATCCATGAGTAAGGAGCAAGGCCCCATCTCCTCATGCTCTGAAGGATTTATGCTCCAGCACCCTTCTCTCTCTAGTGTTTTTGTTCATTTTTTTAGCTAAAGTTGCAGGGCCCCCTAGAAGACCAGACTTTACCTTTTCACCTTATTTTAAAGCACTGCAAATATTTTCTCTAGGGTGAAACATCTCAGCACTTTCCTGAAAAATCTAGGGTGGACATCTGAAGAATCATGGAAATTCACCCCGGGCGGTCCACAGCTCTGTTCTTGGAATTTAAAAGATTAATCTGGTGACCTTTTACAGAGAGGGGAGTTTTAATTAGATGGGGAAGAGAAAAACCTGCCTGGAGATCAACCTGGGTGGGGCGCACATGGACTCTCCCAAACATTCTTAAGATGCCGTATTTCTAATTGTTCAAAGAGCTTGGCCTGGCAATCTGGATCTCGGCATCTCTAGTCAGCTTCCCTGCTGCTCTGCTTCTGGGACTGCTTTCAAAAACTTTTCACATTCACAGCAAATGCGGAATATAACATAGTTCTGTTATAGCAATATAGCAAAGCCTGTCTTCCAGAATACCTCAGATATCAGATCATAACTACTTTTTTTGTTGTCGTTTTGGTCACTTGCTCAGACATCCTTCTCTTCCCCTGATTAGCCCAAGTTTGGGTCGGATTCGTCCAGCCTACTCTGGTCGCTTGCCTGATTCCAGTGATTTCCCAAGAAGACCACAACGATCCTAGTGTTAGGCAGGTTCTAGATCCATCATTCTCAACCACAAATGTCACTCCTCAGGGGACAGTTGGCAATGCCTGGAGACAGTTTGGGTTAGCCCAATTAGAAGAGGGGTGGGGAGCCCAGGCACAGTGGCTCACACCTGTAATCCTAGCACTCTGGGAGGCTGAGGAGGGTAGATTGCTTGAGTTCAGAAATTCCAAGCCAGCCTAAGCAAGAACAAAAACCCCATCTCTACTAAAAATAGAAAAACTAGCTGGGCACTAGTTGTGGAGGGCGCCTCTAGTCCCAGCTACTCAGGAGTCTGAGGCAGGATTGCTTGAGCCCAGGAATGTGAGGTTGCTGTGAACTAGGCTGATGCCATGGCACTCCAATCTGGGGTAACAGAGTGAAACTCTGTCCCAAAAAACAGAAACAAAAACAGTTAGAAGTGGGGGTGCTATTGTCATGTAGTTGGCAGAGGCTACTGATGCCCTTTGACATCCTGTAAGGCACAGGACTTCCCCACAACCAAGAATCATCTGGTCCACTCTGTCAATAGTTCCAAGGTTGGAAAACCTTGTTGTAGATACATAAAACAAGGTCCCTGTCTTAAAGGTGAAGTGGAAACTAGTATGCTAACATAGGTGGAAGGATTGGGGCCCCAGGGGAAACAGAAAGGAACAACAACAAAAAAAACAAGGGCATTGGAATTTCAGAGTCTGCCTTTCCACCCCTTTTATGTGCACAAGGGACTGTTATTGGAAAAAGTGACCAAGTCCACTAGTATATGACAAAGGGATTTCTAAGCCATCTCAGGGGGCCGTGAGAGACTAGTTCTAAGGTCCTCACTCACCCCACAAGGCTGCTCATGAGACTTGCTCCTGCTTGACTGAAGTGCCAGAATCTGGAACAATCTTCTGCTCACTGACTTCTTCCTTCTCTCTCTGCTCCCTTCTCTTTGCTATTACAAACCAAATTCCAGCCCAGGGTGTCAGGCATCTAAACTCCAAAAAGCCCCCTGCCCTGACAGAATTAATGGTTTCTATGCCCAGTAGTTAAGAGCACAGGATTTGGGAACAAACAGACCAAGAGATTTGGGTAATTCTTGGCCAAAGATCAGGGGAGCTGCATTCTCCTTATAGGCTCTAATTAATTAATCAGTTCTTTATGAGAAACTGTGAGGGAATAATTCAGACAAGCAGCAGTACAGGGATTTTTCGGTAGGCTTCTATTTTCCAGTTTCTAAACAATTTTATATAATAACCAGGTAAAATGATTGCACTGGTTTCTTGGCACTCTGCTGGGAAGGGATTTGTTTTCCTGAATGGGGAAATGGCAGGGACCTCTTAGCAGCGTCCTGGCAGGGGGGGGTCAAAGAGGCCTGTCCCCAGTCAAGTTCTCTGGCAGGACACGTCTACCGCTCTCTACCCTGGATGAGTCCCAGCCACTGAGAAATAGCCTACTTTTCTCACGCAGGCCTGAGAAGTGGGTTTCTTTTCTGAAGAGTTAGAGTTGTGCAATTCATGTCATACTTCTAGACCCTACACATGCGATACACACACACACAGAGACACACAGACACACAGACACACACACACACAGACACACAGACACACACACAGACACACAGACAAAAACACACACACACACACACACAGAGACACAGAGACACAGAGACACAGAGACATACAGACACACAGACACAGACACACACACACACACACACACACACACAGACACAGACACACACCCACATGCTGGCATTCTGCCCAGTTTAACCATAACAAATTAAAAACTTTATAAACATACTAGGAAACAGAGAAGGACAAAGAAGTAATTTTTTTCTAAGCATGTACCTTAGTCACAAATTTGGGGGGTTTATAATTTATTGTTAAATAATTTCAAGCATATAAGCAAGTTGCAGGAAAGAAGTCTCGTGTACTACTTTACTAGATTTCCTAATTTTTTTTTTTTTTTTTGCAGTTTTTGGCTGGGGCTGGGTTTGAACCCGCCACCTCCGGCATATGGGGCCAGTGCCCTCCCCCTTTGAGCCACAGGCACTGCCCCCTAGATTTCTTAATTGTTAATAACTTACCACACTTGCTTTATCATTTTTGCTGTCTGTGTATTCATATTATTATTATTATACTTTTTTTTTTTTTTTTGGAGACAGAGTTTCACTACGTTGCCCTCAGTAGAGTGCTGGGGCAACACAGCTCACAGCAACTTCTAACTCATGGGCTTAAGTGATCCTCTTGTCTTAGCCTCAGCCTCCCAAGTAGCTGGGACTACAGGCACCCGCCACAATGCCTGGCTAGTTTTTGTTGCAGTTGTCATTGTTGTTTAGCAGGCCCAGGCCAGACTTGAACCTGCCACCTTCAGTATATGTGGCTGGTGCCCTGCTCACTGAGCTACAGTGCCAAGCCTATCATTATAATTTTTAAAGTGTTTAATGCTAAATTGCCTCTTTACTCCTAAATACTTACATGTGTGTTTCCCAAGAAAAAGAACGTATTAGTGACAATTTATCAAGCTTGTATTTTTCCAGTTGAGGAAAGGATGAACACTTGGCAAACGGCTTAAAAATCGGGCCTTGCGGGAGGGAGGGAGGACAATGGGCGGAGGGAGTGTGATTGGTGGTATTACACCTACAGTGCATCTTCCAAGGGTACATGTGAAACTTAGTCAATGTAGAATATAAATGTCTTAACACAATACCTAAGAAAATGCCAGGAAGGCTATGTTAACCAACGTGATGAAAATATTTCAAATAGTGTATAAAACCAGTGCATGGTGCCCCATGATTGCATTAATGTACACAGCTATGATTCAATTAAAAAAAAGAAAGAAAGAAAGAAAAAAACATCTGTATTCCCTTAATATTCTGAAATTTAAAAAACGCAAACTTTGAAAAATAAAAAGAAAAGAACTGTGTTTCTTTCACCTGTGTACAATCAGCATCTAACACATTGCCTACACATCATAGGTGCTCAATAAATGTTTGTCGAAGCAGTGACACAGTAACATAATTGACTTACTGAAAAGGAATTGCCAAGTTGCACCACACTGCAATAGGCACTGTGGCTAATTAGCTCAGTTTATTAATGCAAAGAGCTGGGGTTAAGAACTCAAATCTCAAAAGGGTTTTTTGGCCTTGTTCTAGTCACAATTTCATATTTTGTTCCAAAAAGCCATCTCTCCCATGAATGCAAGGAGAATTAGATAAGCAGAGAGAAAGAAATAGTTAAACACAACTCATCACCACTCTAGCACATATAATTCAGAAATTTAATAAATGAACTGTGTGTCCTTTGGATATGAAAATTCTAATATTTCAGTATGTGAGATTTGGTTATAAGAGTAAAATTAACTATTGAGCCTTAAACTGATGCAAACCAATATCCAACCTCTGTCTCATTTTATTGTCATTGAAGTTTGCCACAGAGTTCTGAGGGTTATAGTCTTCTTACAATTGCTATAAAAGGTCACTTAATTCAAAACATTTGGCTAACAAAGAGACTTCTATTTTTGGATAAAGGAACTGCAATAAAATGCTTCACAAAACAAAGAAATAATAAACAGATGCAAAACATAATAACCTAAAAAATATACCTTTTCCAAGGACCCCCAAATAAACTCCAGTCATGAATAGAGTCTATTTCAGTACTTTGAACACAGGAGAATTTTAATTTGTATTCAAGATCTTACTACCTCTAATATCTAGGGAAAGTAAACCAGCTTCTACATGCACATTTTCTCACTGTAGAAGTGGAGATAATGCTACTTACTGCTACACAGGGGATGCTGTGTGAATTAATTGACTAATGTTCTGAAAGCTCTGCGTAAGTGCTAAATGTTATCATTAGTGTGCATTGTATATCTCTTTGCAATTATCTGCCAACTTAAAATGCTATTGCTTGGAAGGGTAATTCTCTCTTGGAATACTTACAAAAGGTTAAAGAAAGTTCAAGAAGAAAAAAAAATGTGAGTTAGAGTAGGGTTAAAGAAAGGGAAATTTGGAATTTGGCATGTTTTATTACATCAAATCATATGCTTCTTGAAATTGTAAATCTTTATGATAAGCTGGAATAAAAATTTTTAACCACATGTATTTTAAGTTCAAAATATAGTTTTGAAAAATCAATTTTTAATAGAGCTAAGCAATTAAATTATGGATAAATAATATTTTATTATTAATCATTAATTATAATAGTTATATGTTTACTCTAATAATTGAAAGACTCTATTTGACATCAATAGGACAAAATCCAATAATGGTTATCTTTGCTTTTGCTGCTGTGAATATCTTAGAATATTTTTTAGAAGAGAAATTCTGAAATGCACAGAGTAAAATTTCAACTGAATTAATAAAAACAACAAGAATAGTAGTAGTAGTTCAAATACCTCATGCTTGTCTTGTGATTTATAGTTATACCACATAGTAAGAACTATAAAGAATTTGAGACCTTACCCTGTTTGCAAACTAACAAGTCAGATGGCCAGTTTCATGAATGCTGGCAAAAGACACAAGATTCAGGACAATTTATTACTTATAGCAATACCCAAAGCATCTTCATTTTCTTGTGCCAATAGACCAAACTGCAAATCCCACAGGGTCAACACAACAAGGGCCAGGAAATAACTATACAAACAGGGGGGCTATATCCCAGAAAAGAAGACCTCAGTTTAGAAAACCCAATCTTTTTCTTTTGCTCCAAAGAGAGATATTTTCTCCTCCTAGACTGTTTGCTATACTAACATTCAGGGGAAAAGTCTTGAATAAGAGGCTACAAGTGCCTCTGCTCACAAGTTGCTACAGAATCAAAGAGAATTCTATCCCAACATGAGAGTGATAGTTCTGGTTAATATCTGTTGTCTCAGCTTAATTATTAATAGCACCCCCTTTCATAGTCACAAGTGTCTCAGTTTGGACAAGAAATTATATATAGTCACTATACTTCAAATTCCTTTTTTTTTTTTTTTGAAACATAGTCTCATTCAGTCACCATGAGATTGAGTCCTGTGCCATCATAGCTCACCACAACCTCAAACTCTTGGGCTCAAGTGATCCTCTTGCCTCAGCTTCCCGGATAGCTGGGACTACAGGCACCCACCACAATGCCCAGCTCATTTTTCTATTTTTGAGAGAGACTGGGTCTCACTCTTGCTCAGCCTGGTCTCAAACTCCTGAGCTCAGGCTATCTACCTGCCTCAGCCTCACAGAGTACTAGGATTACAGAAGTGAGCCACCACGCCTGGCCATACACTTAAAATTCTTTATTTATTTATTTATTTTTTCATAGTTTTTGGCCAGGGCTAGGTTTGAACCCACCACCTCTAGTATATGGGGCCAGCTCCCTACTCCTTTGAGCCACAGGTGCCACCCACACTTAAAATTCTTAAAAACTTTTTCTGCCTGGTCAGATACTACTGATTTCAACAGTAAAGGAGGGAGAATGGAGGCCCTAAAAGGGAGAAAATCAAATCATCTATATCATTATAATAATCACTAAATAAGGAAGAGTTCAAGCATTTATTTATCCAGGAAAAATAGAAAGTTGTCGTTATCATTAAGAAAATCCACTAAAAATAGCAACTGGTGGGAGAGGAGAAGAGGAAGGGGGATCAGTATGTCCCACCTAATGGGCACAATGTAAAGGTGTGCGGCACACCTCCTGGGTGCCTGACACAACTACAACAGGGACCAAATGCAAACACTGTAACCTAATCATTTGTACCCTTGTATTAATCTGAAATTTAAAAAAAATTAAAAAATAAAAATAGCAACTGAATCTTTTGCATAGCCAGTATAACAATTATATTATTTTTTCCAACTATTAATACTTGTCCATCTTTGCTGAAAAATATCAGGGAACTTTTACCCTAAATATCCCTAAAACTAAAAATTTTCTGACTTTCCTTTTTGAGTTATAAAGAATATTAAAAATACCCAGTTTATTCCAGCCACATCTAGATAATTAACTGTTGCCAAGTTCCTGATTATTTCTCATCCCTCCACATAGTTCAAGCTATTTGACTCGGACAGCATTACACACCCATCTCCACCTCCTACCTCTACTCTCTTACCTCTGGGCTCAACTCTCACCTCTGTCTCTATAATCAATTCTGACCTTAGACAATAGTGATTTAATGAGTTTTTAAGTCAATACTATGGAACCAAGCTCAATTTATCCTTTCTGAATGGTCTGACTAGCCCAGTTCTGTCAAGAATGCTTTGGTTTTATTCCATAAGTCATCAGTGTCTATCCAGATCTTCCTTTATGGTAAGTGAATCCTTGATGGTCCTATTCCCTGAACTTGGGTTGGTACTTTAGTCTTTGGGGGTTGGGACCCAGCCATGCTCTTGGCAGTCTCCTTCCAGGAAAAAGAATTCTACAGCAGATCTAAGTTCTGTGGGAAAGACCATGCTGATTGTCAAATACCCACGCTCCTGGATTCTCTGTACCTGTGCTTTGCATGCCGGTTGAGGAATATCAATATCCCCATGTCAGACTTTCAAAAAACATAAAATTTTACTGGCCTACCTTCCACTTCATATGCATAGAGAACCCATCAGCCCAGACTTCCTCTCCAAATCCACCTGAACTCTCTCATAATAATAACCATTTAAAAAACCAGGCACGGTAGCTCATGTCTGTAATCCTAACACTTTGGGAGACTGAGGCAGAGAAATTGCTTAAAGCCAGGAGTCCCTTACCAGACTGAGCAAGAGTGAGACCCAGTCTTTACCAAAAATAGAAAAATTAACCAGGCTACTTTGGAGGATGAGGCAAGAGATTTGCCTGAGCCCAGGAGTTTGAGATTGCAGTGAGCTATGAGACGCCACTGCGTTTCAGTCTGGACAACAGAGTGAGACTCTGTCTCAAAAAACAAAGAATAACAACAAAAATAAACAAATCAACAATACAAAAAAGAAAACAACCTCAGGTCAAATGACAGTCTTATTCCTTCCTACTCAGCCAGTTCTGCCCCAAGTGGCCTATACATACTTGATTCTGTTCTGACACATCACTGAGAAGTTCTGTATTGCTGTTCTCCTTTTACAACTATACCTAACAGATTAATTACATGATTTCAGCAGGTCTCAGTATAAAAGCAAACAAGTTCAACAGAAAGTCTGTGTTGCAAAATAGCCTTAGTAGGTGACAGATTATGAGAATGCTTGGACTTTGTTTATGAGGTTAGGAATTTTCAATTCCTATGGCTCCTTAGGTAATTACTTAAATCTCAATGAAAATAAAATTATAAAACTCCATAGAAGAAGTTGGGTAAATATATTTAGATTGCAATTATGTAAAGAAAAAAGTAATGGATCTCAGCAAAGCCCAAAGAAATCTATAAACAGCAATGTAAATCATATATAAGTTGTTTTCTTCTTTTTTAAAAATATCTATGCTGCCTTTTTAAAAAAAAAAAAAAAAGGAAATCATAATATTTATTTATCATAAGGTAATACTTTGCAAGCCCACTGAGATAATTCAGTGAAAAAATACTATGGTTATTGGGTGGTGCCTGTGGCTCAAAGGGGTAGGGCACTTGCCCCATATGCTGGAGGTGGCGGGTTCAAACCCAGCCCTAGCCAAAAACTGCAAAAAAAAAAAATAAATAAATAAAAAAAATGCTGTAGTTATTAATGCTCCCTTTTAAACGAGCTCTTCCTGAATCAAATCTTGGTTTAGCTTTGTATTGATTTTAGAACATTCTTCCTTTTAAATGCACATATGCATTTTCCTGAGGTCCCAGAAGTTTAACAACTCTGATATATCATCATATACTAACAATTTGATCTAATGGATAAGGACTGAATCAGTGATTTTAGTATCTTCCTTTTAGCTTTACAGCCCTGGCAAGACACTTAACATCTATTACCTCTGTTTCTTTTTCAAAATTAATAATAATTATTATTGAATTAGGAAAATATCTATAAAATACATTTATTTTAAGAAACTTCAGTGAAAAATGAGAAGTGAATACAAGCTGATATATTACAAAGACCTAGTTTAGCTTGCTTCTCCAGTATAACACATGAATTTTTTATTCAATAGAAATGTGTTCTTGGATTGTAACTGAGAGGATTGACTATGAAATTTAAGTTAGACTATTAGCATGTTAAAACACTTTGGCAAATATCATTAAAATATTTTGATAAATTTTCAATGAGAAACATAGTATGACATGTAAAAACATATAATTCTTTCCTCCCTCCTTCCCTTCCTCTCTTCTTTCCAGACCAAGTCTCAGCTGTCACCCTGGGTAGAGTGTCGTGGCATCATAGTAGCTCACAGTAACCTCAAACTCCTGGGTTCAAGCTATTCTCTTGCCTTAGCCTCAGCCTCAGCCTCAGTCCCAGCCTCAGCTGGGATGACAGGCATGTACCACTATGCCTGGCTTATTTTTTCCAGCTTCAGCTGGTCTCAAACTCCTGAACTCAAGCAATCCACCCACCTTGACCTCCCAGAGTGTTAAGATTACAGGCCACCTTGCCCATCTTAAAACACACAATTCTTTCCACAGGCCAAAGTTAGGATTTACAATTGTGAAGAAAAGAATTTCTTTACAGAAATTTTAAAGTTCTTCTAAAACTAACAGTAGTTCCACAGATTCACCAACTGTAATGATAAACTTTAAAAAGCCTACTTTTTCACAAGTCATTGAACCAGAAGAAATATTGTAGCAAAGATTAATTACCATTCTAAAATGTACATTCAAGCTGTTAAATGAGTGAATAGAGACCCATTATGTTTTGCAGTTTTTTTGGCTGGGGCTGGGTTTGAACCCGCCACCTTTGGCATATGGGTCGGCGCCCTACCCCTTTGAGCCACAGGCACCACCTAGAGACCCATTATGACTTAAATAAGAATGTAACTCAACATGGGGATTACTGCTACTACACATTAACAATAGGAGAGGTATCATTTACATACATAAAAATTAAATGGAATTGTTTTTCAACCATTTGAATAAAACTCTTTGTTCTTTGCTTCACAATGAAATATGCTTTCGCTAAACTTCTTTATTATAGGAGTTTATGCAAGATTTTTCCGGAAGTGCCATTTAATATGACTTTTGTATTTTTAAACCTCTATATTCCAATTACTGTTCCATAAAGAAACAGGTAGGAAGGTACTAAGTTGGTGTAATTTAAGCAGTTGCATACCAATGGGGGCATCAGAGACTGCCCCCAATACGGTTTTGTTGATGCATTTGTTTGTACACAGAGTTGCGGTTTCCTTCTTTATGACTTCAGTTACTAGATCCTTACCCACCCATCTGTGACCCTGTCACATGTCAGCACTCTTTGGATCAGCAGTTCTCAACACTTTTCTTATTGGCAGCAACAAGTTTGAGGTCTCTTTTCAGGAAAAGCCAGCATTTTATTTCTTTCTAAGTGTTTATTTATAGTGAATTTAGTAAGCAGTGTATTTGTGTTTGGTAAAGATCAAGGTATGTCTGACTGAAAATATAGAATATCTGATAATTCTATAAATCCATTTGTGTCAAATAATGACTTCTCATGAGACAGACATAAATATGCTGAGGAGCCGAGATAAGTTGTCAGTAGCTAAGATAGAGGAAGAATATGATAGAGTCAGATTTTGAAGGAAATGATGAGGTCACTTTCACTAGTTCAGATAGTGAACAAGAATAATTTGCAGAGGTGGGACATGAAATTATTCATTCTAAGGAACAGAATGAAGAGGAAAAAGGTGATGATGATGGAGAAGAAGAAATCCAAAATAAGGAGTCTAGAAGACCACATCCAGTTGTAAAAATAGGGCAGCCTGTGGCTCAGATGACATGGAACTCACAGCCCACAAAGGATCAAGGGAGACAACAATCGGCTAATGTTACAAATACCAACCAGGAGTACGACTGGGAATAGAACCCAAAACTCCACTGGATGCCTTCCAACTATTTATTGATAATGAAACCGTGGCTGTAATTATCAAGTTTACAAACCAGAAACTACACCTAGCCAAAGATTTATATAAGGACACAGCCATCCAAAATTCCAGCAGTTTTGTAAAATAAGAAATACTAGGACCAACTGGAATTCTTCTAAATTGTTGTGTGTACTGGCAAAATAAGGACAGTTAACCAAGATCTTTTCAGTGAGGAGAATTTTTTAGTTTTCCGTGCTATGTTTTCAGAACACAGAATGTGACTCCTACTGAAATGTCTACATTTTGATGATGCTGCAACACGTAAAACTCACGGACAGCATGATACATTTACTCTAGTTTGAGAGCTTTGGAATGTGGTTATAAATAAGCTCTCACTTATTACAGTCCTCACAAGCTTGTCACTGTCAATAAAGAACTGGCATCTTTCCACTTGTTGCCCATTCAGACTTTACATACCAACTAAACTTGGGAAGTATGGAATTGCAGTGAACTTTTTGTTTGGTTCTTCTACAAACTACTGTTGTTCTGTGGTGGAGCCAGATGCAGGGAAATCAGAGAAGCTTCCTAGAAATGATAAGAGTAGCTCCAAGACGTAAAAATACTGATTCAGAATTGTCATTTGGAAGAAATATTACCATGGACAGAAAGTTTACCTCTATTGCCCTGGCTTTCGATTTACTTCAAAAGACAATAAGCACAGTTGATATTATTTGCAGTGATAAAAAGGATTTGCCTCTAGAACTCAGGCCAGCATTGATGAAAAACACTCCATCTTGTACCCTAAGATTTGCCTTCTCTCCCTATGTGACACATTACTTAGGACATTACTGTCCTGGTCCAGAGACAGGAAAGGTAGTTTCAGTACTTTTCACACAACCATGAAGATGTGAAGGCGACAGATAACAAGCCTGATATAATCCGCTTATATATTTCTACTAAAGCAGGTGTTGACTCACTTGATAAGGGCCTGAGAATGTATTCTTGTTGCTGAGGAACTCTGCTGTGGCTCTGGTAATTTTCTTCAACATCATTGACATTGCAGCATACAATTCGTATGTGATTTTTTATGAAATAGACACCAGTCAACTTGATTTGAAGAAAAAATCTAAAAGAAAATACTTTTTGAAAGATTTTGCATGATAGCTCTGTGAAGAAAATATGAAATACAAATGGAATGAGCAGGATGTAAGTTTAAATGGCTCTGATTATTTCCAAACACACATACACACACATAACACAATATAGTGACAATAGGTATGTGTGCACTAAATTGAGATACCAGAATCAACTCCATACATTATGTATATTCTGTTCAATTCCATTGTCAAAACCTAAGGTAAAAGAGTCATTCTTGAAGTGTTGCCTCTAACTTTTTACCAAAATATATTGGTTTTTATTTAACATTTTTATAAACAAAATTAGTACTATCTCAATTTTAATTTTGGAGATGAACTATAACCCAAATAAAATTTAACCCAAAAAATGCTTTGGCTTTCTTGGAGTACACAATAAGAGGAAAAAGTAAAGACATAAATCCTGTTGTTTACTTTGTGTGGATGTACCAATAATAATCCTAGAAATGAAGAAGTGAATCGCTAGATTACAGAAGATATTATTTGTCAGAGTTCCACTTAAAAGAAATAAAAAACTAATTGTGGTTCACACCTAGCACTTTGGGAGGCTAAGATAGATGGAGTGCCTGAGTTCAGAAGTTCAAGCCCAGCCTGAGCCAGAGCAAGACCCCCATCTCTAAAAAAAATAGCCCAGCATTGTGGTGGGAACCTGTAGTCCCAGCTACTTGAGAGGCTTGAGCCTGAACGTTTGAGGTTGCTGTGGATTGTTATGCCATAGCACTCTACCAACAGCAGCAAAATGAGATTCTGTCTCTAAATAAATAAATAAATAAATAAATAATTTAGAAAACACCTAGTATTTCTATAGCTGTCTTTGTTCCTTCCTTGCTCTAGATAGATACCTCACACTTTTTATAACATCAAATAGTGGCTAGGCATCAGGACTCAATAATTTGATCATAAAATTTGTAGTTTAGTTTTTATTTCTCTTCTAAAATATACATGTTACCTCTGATTTCTTCTTGTATAATTTTTATTGAAAAGCTCTTTTTTCTTTTCTTTTCTTTTTTTTAATTGAGACAGAGTTTTGGCTCTACTTCCCCATGTATAGTACAGTGATGTCATCATGGATCGCTGTAACTTCAAACTTCTGTGGGTTTTTTTTTGTTTTGTTTGTTTGTTTGTTTGTTTTGAGACAATCTCAAGCTGTCGCCCTGGGTAGAGTGCCGTAGAGTCATCATAGCTCACAGTAACCTCCAATTCTTGGGCTCAAGCGATCCTCTCGCCTCAGTTTTGTTTTGTTTTGCTTTGTTTCTGTTTTTAGTAGAGACAGGGTCTCACTTTTTTTTATTATTAATATTAAATCATAGCTGTGTACATCAAGGGTCTCACTTTTTACTCAGTGAGCTAAAGCAGTGCACCCACTTTGGCCTCCTAGAGGTCGCTAGGATTACAGGCGTGAGCCACCATGCCTAGCCAGCTCAAGCACTCTTACTGTTTCAGCCTGGGACCACAGGCATATGCTACCATGTCCAGTTAATTCTTCTATCTTTTGTAATGATGGTGTTTCATTTTTGTTCAGGCTGGTCTTAAATTCCTGAGCTCAAGCAATTCTCCTGCCTCAGCCTTCCAGAGTGCTGAGGCCATGGACCTCTTTTTTTTTTTTTTCTTTCCACAAGACTCATCAAACATCTGCTCCATGATAATCCTCTTTTTTTTTTTCTTAGAGTTTTGCTATGTTGCCCAAGATGGCCTCAAACTCCTAGAAGCAAATGATCCTCCCACCTTAGCCTCCTAAGTAAATAAAACTACAGCAATGTGCCACTGTACCTATTCTGTGATTATCCCTTGAATATATTTCTTTATGAACATGAACTTCTAGACATTATATGAGCTATTCAATTTCAGGCTTGATCTTCAAGAAAACTTTACAGGGTACTGTACTTGTGGTTTCTTGGGTGACCTGCCTAGACACTACTAACATCTGCCCACTGGAATCAAGCCTTTGTCTTCAACAGTTGATAGACCCAATGGCATTAGAATGACCTGTGTAGCTTCATATGAAACATGTGAAGGCCTGATTCCAGCCCTGTTCAATCAAAATCATAACTTTCAGAGATGGCACCCAGGTATGTATATTTTCTAACTTTCTCTATTCTGCAGCCAGAACTGAGACCCACTCGCAGAAGGTAATCAATTGTTTCCAAATTTATCACATGAACCTGCTATTATTCTTTATATGTCTGTATCTTCTACTAGACTGTGAACTCCTTAAAGTAGGTATCAAATAATTTCATTTAAAATAAAAATCTAAGCTCAGCGACTAGGGCACGAGACATATATACCTGAGCTGGCGGGTTCTAACCCAGCCCAGACCTGCCAAACAATGACAACTATAACTAAAAAATAGGGAAACTGAGGCAAGAGAATTACTTAAACCCAAGAGTTTGAGGTTACTGTGAGCTGTGACGCCACAGCTCTCTAACCAGGGCAACAGCTTGAGACTCTGTCACACACACACACAAAAAAAAAATTAAAATTAAAATCTAAACTCTATACTATGGATTACAAGGCCCTATGTGATCTTTTCCCAGATGACTAGCCTTATATCTTCCTTACTGCCCCTGAGTGTCTTGCAAACATGACTAATTTATTCCTACCTCCTGGCCTTTGTGTTTACAGTCCCCTTAACCAAAAACACTGTCCTCCCAGGCCTTTATTTCTCTGGCTCTTTCTCACAATAGAGGTCTCTGTTCTGTCCTTAGAAAATCCTTTCCTAATTAGCCTATATAGAAAACACACACACACACTGTGATCTCTACCACCTCCTACTGCCTATTTCCTTCATGGAATTTACCTCTATCAGAAATTAATTTTCTTACTTAATATCTATTCATTTATTGTCTGTTCATACCCACCTCTACACTAGATTATAAATATTAAGAGAGTCAAAACTTTGACTTCTTTGCCTTCTCATCCCCAGTACTTATTTACTGTGCCTAACATGGACTATAGACCCTCAATAAATATTCTTTGAATGAATGATGAATAAGCATTTGAATGAATGAATGAATGAATGAAAATATCAACCTGACAGACTGTTGAAAAGTCCAGGACACCTTTACCTCTATTTCAGTAACATATTTATGATATTACTGTCTTATCACTCTATTTCCCTTTGAATAAGTGCCAATAAATCCCCTGTGCCTTTTGTTAAAGTCACTACTCATTTTAAGTATTCAGTTGGCTTTTTTTCTGTATGTCACTCTCTCTTCCACTGAGCTCAACCTGTATTTCCTAAAGCCAACAATTTCTAAAGGAAACAGAATATAAAAACCACATAACATCTTGCTGAAAATTATTAAGACTTGGAGGCTGGTAAAATATGAAGATTATTTGTTCTACTGTATTCTATCCATTAAGTCATTGGCATCATTCTAGTTTGGACTTTATTTCAGTATATTAAAACTAGAAATAATCCTAGCTGATTTAAATTTATTCATTTATCATATATATTAAAACAAGGTAAATTAACATACAATATTTACATTTCCTTTCAACACGTTTACAGATTTAATTTTTTATCTGAATGTCCACAGTCCTTATAGAAAGATCAATTTCTAGTTCTATAATGAAATTTAGTGTGGAAAAGACTTAAAATACAGAAATTCACTTCACAGAGAATATTTTAAAAAGAATTCATCTGCTCCATCAAAGTAAGCTTTAACTAAATGGCTCATGTAAGAAACAGCATAAGAAAAGTGTCAAACAAGATAGAGTCAGAGTAAATGTATTAATATGTGACATCTATTAGTGCCTAGTACCCATAACATAACACTCAACTTATTTTTTTCAGTGGGTTACATTACATGCTGGGCATGGTAGATGATGCCCATAATCCCACACTTTGGAAGGCCAAGACAGGAGTTTTGGTTGAGGCTAGGAATTTGAAATCAGCCTGGGCAACATAACAAGATCCCATCTCTACAAAAACTTTAGAAGTTAGCCAGGCATGGTGGAGTGTGTCTATAGTCCTAGCTACTTAAGAGGCTGAAGCCTGGAGAATCGCCTTAGCCTGGGAGTTGAAGGTTACAGTGAAATAGGATCATGCCACTGCATTCCAGTCTGAGCAATGGAAAAAGACCTTATCTCAAAAAGCAAAACAAAGCAAAGCAAAGATACTCTTTGATCACACACATCAAACCCTGATAAAATGATAGTGGACCTTACAAATCAAATTATCTTAAGAGTAATGCAATGCCATTGACGCATTCTAAAGCAAGGAGAAACATTATCAGACTGAGTGTTTGAGCAACTCTGCTCTGCAAAATGGAGAACAGAATGAAAGATAATAAGGGTAAAGGCAGGGAGTCCTAAATGACAGCTATCCACCTAAAATTGGATAGTGGCAATGAACATTAGCCATAACAAGCAGATTCAAGAGAGACTTGAAGAGGTAAAGCAAAACCTAATCAGTGCTGGTTATTATATCTTGCCCCCTTTTATTTATACTTTTTGTGCCTTTTACATAGGGGGTTCAAAACTAAGGGGGCTTATAAATTAAAGCTGTTTCACATTAAATATTGATAGAAACAGTATCTTCCTCCTATTCATCCCAATGTCTTCCAGTATTTATAGAAGTAAAGCTTTCAACAGATTCACAGAATACTAATTAGGTATAGCCACTTGTCATGGAGCCTGACACAATAGCTTGTGTCTGTAGTCCCAGCCACTAGGAAGGCTGAGGTGGGAGGATCACTTGAGCCTAGGAGTTTAAGACCAGCCTAGGGAAGGAGTTCAAGATCAGCCTAGGGAATATAGTGAGACTCCTGTCTCAGAAAAGTATATATAGAAAGACATTTATCCATGTATACCAAGAATATTCATTGGAGAAAGGAAAGTCTCTTCAATAAATAGTGCTGGAGAAACTGGATATTCATATGCAGAAGAATAAAACTAAACCCCCACCTCTCATCTTGTAAAAAAAATCAACTCAAAATGGATTAAGGACCTAAATGTAAGACCAAAACTATAAAATTACCAAAAGAAAACATAAGGGAAACACTTCAGGACATTGGTCTGGGAAAACATTTTATGAATATGAATGAGACCTCAAAAACACAGGCAATAAAAGCAAAAAAAAAAAAAAAAAAAAAAATTGGATTATATCTAACTAAAAATCTGCACAGCAGAGGAAACAATCAACAGAGTAAAAAGACAATCTACACAATGGGAGAAAATATCTGCAAATTATTCATCCTACAGGGGATTAATATTCAGAATATCCAAGGAAATCAAACATCTCAACAGTAAAAAAAAAAATTCAGTTAAAAAATGGACAAATGCTCCCTGGCCCTCCCATTGGGCAGACAGCTGCTTCTTCTTGTGCAGTGCCAGCTGCATCTCAAGAAACACCATGGTGAAAGTGAAGGCTGGAATAAATGGCTTTCGCCATATCAGATGCCTGGGTCACCACAGCTGCTTTTAACTCTGGCAAAGTGGGTACTGTTGCCACGGATGAATCCTTCATTTACCTTGACTGCATTTGACCTGCAATATGGACATCCCATAACCATCTCCTATAACAAAATACCACAAAATCAAATGGGGCAAAACGATTACATTGTGGAGTCCACTGATGTCTTCACCATGGAGAAAGCTGGAGCTCACCTAGAGGGGGTTACCAAAAGGCTCATCATCTCTGCCCCTTCTGCTGACGCCCCCCATGTTTGTGATGGGTGTGAACCACAAGAAGTACAAAGATAAACCTTTACCATTGTCAGTAATGCCTCCTGCACCACCAACTGCTTAGGCCCCTGGCTAAGGTCATCCATGACAACATGCATCATGAAGGGACTTGTGACTACAGACAATGCTGCCACCACCACCCAGAAGACTATGGATGGCCCCTCTGGGAAGATGCGGCATCATGCCTGCAGGGCTCTCCAGAATGTCATCCCTGCCTTGTAGCACAGCCAAGGATGTGGGCAAGGTCGTTCCTGAGCTGAACAGGAAGCTCACTGTCATGGCCTTCCTCACTGCCAATGTGTCAGTCATGAATTTGACCTGCAATCTGCCAAATACGATGACAATAAGAAGATGATGAATGGGTACAGGCAAAACTTACTAAATGGAGAATACAAATGTCTTCATACAATAACTAAGAAAATGTTATGAAGGCTATATTAAACAGTTTGATGAAAATATTTCAGATTGTATATGAAACCAGCACATTGCACCCCTTGATTGCACTAATGTACACAGCTATGATTTAATAAAAAAAAAAAAAGAAGAAGAAGAAGAAGGTGATGAAGCAGACATTGGAGGGCCCCCTCAAGGGCATCCTGGGCTACACTGACCACCAGGTCATCACCTCTGACTTCATCAGTGACACCCACTCCTTGATGCTGGGGCTGGCATCACCCTAAACAACCACTTTGTCAAGCTCATGACAATGAATTTGGCTACAGCAACAGGGTGGAAGACCTTCTGGCCCACATAGCCTCCAGATCACCAGCCCAGCCAGAGCATGAGAGGAAAAGAGAGGCTCTCAGCTGCTGGGGTTCTCCTGACTACTCAATTCCACACCTCACTGAGAACACACCAAACCCTGAAGAATAGGAGGGGCCTAGGGACCTCCCACCTTGTCATGTACTATCAATAGTATTCTATACTCAGCCAAATAATAATAATAATAAAGCAAATAATCTGAATAGATATTCCTCAAAAGAAGACACAAAAATGGTCAAATAATGAAAAATAATTCAATATCACTAATCATCAAGGAAATGTAAATCAAAACCACAATTAGATAACTTTAAGTTTAAGATGGCTATTATCAAAAAGACAAAAAATAACAAATGCTAGCATGAATGTGGAGAAATAGGCTGGATGCAGTGTCCCATGCCTGTAATCCTAGCATTCTGAGAGGCCAAGACAGGGGGATTGCTTGAGCTCAGGAATTTGAGACCAGCCTGAGCAAGAGTAAGACCCTGTCTCAATGAAAAATAGAAAATTTAGTGGGACAGGGCATCAGGCACCTGTGGTCTCAGCTACTTGGGAGACTGAGACAGGAGGATCATTACAGCCCAAGAGTTTGAAGTTGCTGTGAGCTAGGCTGATGCTACTGCACTCTAGCCTGGGCAACAGAATGAGACTCTGTCTCAAAAGAAAATGTGGAGAAAAGAGAACTCTTATACACCATTCGTGGGAATGCAAAGTAGTATAGCAATATGGAAGATTTAAAAAAAACAAAACTACAGATAGAACTCTGATCCAGCCATCCCACTACTGGGCATTTATCCAAAGGAATGGAAATATATATCTGCACTCCCATTTACTGCAGCACTATTAACAAGAGCTCATATATGGAATTGACCCAAGTGTCCAACGAATGGACAAAGAAAATGTGGTATATAAACAAGGTGGAATAGAAATCAGCCATAAAAAAGAACAAAATCTTGTCATTTTCACCAACACGAATGGAATTAGAAGATAATAGGTTAGGTGATAAAATCCAGGAAAATAAAGTTAATTGCCACAGGTTCTCACTCATATGCGGAAGCTAAAAATAGCTTGTCTTATAGAAGTAAAAAGTAGTACAGTCCAGGTGTGATGGCACATGCCTATAATTCTAGCACGTTGAGAGGTAAAAGCAGGAAGATCTCTTGAGTCCAGGAGTTTGAGGCTGCAGTGAGCTTTGATCATGCCTCCAGCCTGGCAACCTATCTCTGTAAAAAAGAAAAAAAGAAAGAAAGAAAAGAAAAGAACTAAAGCATGGGAAGTAGAGTCTTACCTGTAAGAGAAGAGATAAGGGACCCTGCACAGGGGCTCATGCCTGTAATCCTAGCACTCTGGGAGGTCCAGGTGGGTGGATTGCTTGAGTTTAGGAGTTTAAGACCAGCCTGAGCAAAAGCAAGACCTCCATCTCTACTACAAATCGAAAAACTAGCCTGGCATTGTGGCGGGTGCCTATAGTTCCAGCTACTTGGAGGCAGACGCAAGAGGATCTCTTGAGCCCAAGAGTTTGAGGTTGCTGTGAGCTATGATGCCAAAGCACCCTACCAAGGATGATAAAGTGAGACTCTGTCTAAATAAATAAATAATATACGGAATAGGGAGAGGCTTATTAAAGGATACAAAATTACAGCTAGATAGGAGGAATAAATACTAATGTTCTAAAGTGTAGTCTCCATTCCTTTCAGCTCCAGGGACCAGTTTTATGAAAGACAATTTTTCTGCAGACCAGGAAGTTAGGGGGTATCTGCAGGAGGTGGAGCTCAGGCAGTGATGCAAGCGATGGGGAGTGGCTGTAAACACAAATGAAGCTTCACTCACTGGCCAGCTGTTCACCTCCTACTGTGCAGCCTGGTTCCTAAGAGGCCAGTCATGGCCCAGGAGTTGGGGACTACAGTTCTAACGCACTATATGAACACTATAGTTAACAGTAATATATATTTTCAAATAGCTCCCAACAAAAAGTAATATATATTTTCAATTTGCTCCCAACAAAAAAGAAATGATAAATCTTGAGATGAGAGATAATGTTTATTACCCTGATCTGATCACTGTACATTATATATATCAAAATATCACTATGTAATCTATAAATATGTACAATTATTGTGTCCATTAAAAATAAATAAATAAAAAGAATACTTGCCATGAAGTATCTTTTGTCCCTTTTACAATCAATAATGCACAACTTGAACATAATACATGTATGTTACGTAACACAAAGATTGACACACAGCAATATCACTTGTTTATCCACATCCCTGAAGAACCACAGCAGCAGCCTCCCTGTGGCTCTTCCCGAAAAGAAACAATGCTTTATAACGGTTGCCATGGCTTTATTTTTCTCTCCTGCCCATTTCTGCATGTCCCAATCCAATATATATTCCCCAAGTTTATTTCAATTGCTATCTCTCTATATAGCTGTCTCAGATCTCAGAATCAGAGAGTAACACACATTCTCTTCAGAATTCCCATATTCCTCTTATCTCCCTCTTATTTTACTTTGTGTAAGGGCTTATCTCTAATAGATGGTAAGTTCTTTGTAAGTAAGGTCCTTTACATTTCTTCTTTAAATTACTCATAGCATCTGGCACATATAAGAAGCTCCAAAAATATTTATCTAATGAATGAATCGATAGCTATTTCTGGCTGGTTTTCCATCCCGCCTTGTTTTACCTGATATCAATGAAAATGCTACCAAAGATGAAAGCCTCAATGGGACTTTTGGAATTATATGGTTCAGAGGACAAAGTTCACTGGAAACTTTTTTTTTTTTTGAGACAGAGTCTCACTATATCACCCTCGGAAGAGTGCTTTGGCATCACAGCTCACAGCAACCTCAAACTCTTGGGCTTAAGAGATTCTTTTGCCTCAGCCTCCCAGTAGCTGGGACTATAGGTGCCTGCCACAATGCCTGGCTATTTTCTTGTTATTGTTGTCATTGTTGTTTAGCAGGCCCGGGCAGGGTTCAAACCCACCAGGCCCAGTGCATGTGGCTGGCGCCCTAACCACTGAGAGAGAGAAAGAAAGAAAAATTAGCCAGGGACAGTGATACCTACTTAGAAGTAGTCTTACCTACTTAGGAGACTAAGACAGCAGAATTTCTTGAGTCCAGTAGTTTGAAGTTGAGTAAGCTATGATCATGCCACAACACTCTAGCCAGGGCAACAGAGTGAGACTCTGTCTCAAAAAATAAAAAATAAACTTTTAGCTTCACATTCATTTACAGTGTGTAAAGAATTCAATTTCAAAAAAAAGTAAGCAATCATGTTGAAATCCCAAAGAAGGAAACCTTAATTCTCTAACAAAAAGACAGCTCTTAAAGAAGATCAGATCCACAAACCTAGCAGTTGCAGTAGTTTTCAAATGTCTCAGCTGCATCAGCAAGAAGCCAGCCAAAGTCCTTATCCATTCAACCATAGAATTTATCCTTTTAATTCCTTTCTTTTAGTTTGGAATGCTACAATATTGCAATATTGAAAATTCTGTATGCCTAGTACTAGGTCAGAAGTGTATTTAACTTCTGAGGTTTTAGGACAAAAGAGTTTAAACTCCTCATACCCCACCATATTTGTGTATATAGCTGAATTATTTCAGCTATAAATAACAAAACAAAGCTATTTTAAAAAAGCATTCAATACCATGATATGTAGGGGTAAAATGGCACAATATCTGGAATTTGCAATAAAGTACTTCAGCAAAGGGGAAAAATTAGGTAATAGTGAAGAAAATGGCAAAATCTAGATAGTAATTTGAGTAGTGAGTAGATGGGTTCATTGTATTACCCCTCTACTTTTATGTACAGTTTGAATATTTTTTTCTTTTTAAGTGTTACTTTATTGCAAAAGCAATTTTAAATTTAAAACAGAAATCTGGACAAAGGTGTAGTCCATCATAGTGCATCTCAGTTTGAATCTAGATTCACGTCCTGAATGCTAGATCTCAGTTCTGATTTGTTGTTTCCTTTTTTATTTATTTATTTATTTATTTATTTATTTATTCATTTATTTTTATTTTCATTTTTATTTTTTGAGACAGAGTCTCACCTTGTCACCCTTAGTAGAGTGCTCTGACATCATAGCTCACAGCAACCTCAGACTCTTGGGCTCACTCACTCCTCTTGCCTCAGCCTCCCAACTAGCTGGGACTACAGGCTCCCGCCACAACGCCCATTTGTTTGTAGAGATGAGATCTCTCTCTGAATCAGGCTGGTCTCAAATTCCTGAGCTCAGGCAATCCAACCACCTCAGCTTCCCAGAGTGCTAGGATTACAGGCATGAGCCACCGCACCTGGCCAAGTGTTATTTCCTTTAAAAAAAAAAAAAAAAAAAAAAAGTGCAATAAATAAATAAATAAATAAAATAGTGCTTTCACAAAGTCCAACTCAAAAAAGTGAGATGGACCTGAGGCCCAGAGCATAGAAACACAGTTAGAAATTTCAGAATGGTTCTTGACTTTGTATCTCATCTCTGAGTTTCTGGGGATGTGGTATGTTCTTGGTAGGAATAGCTTGCTTCTGCTCATGATGGACATGTGTTGCTTTTGCTGTTCACCATCTACTCTGTTTCCTGTGATAACAATTCCTGAGTTTCCATTTAGCTACCTACCCCAACCCCATTCTTAGTCCTTGAAGGTCATTCTACTTATGCATGTGGGTGGAGTTTATGGTAAGGATCAAGTCAATCAGAAATCCCTTCAGCCACTAATTGGTTCATACATGGTCACATGACCTAAATCAAGCCAATCAGAACCAAGAGAAGCTCAGGTCTTAGACTTATGTTTGTGTTACTGGGAAGTGAACTCTCCTTTCCACTAAATTTGGTGTTAGGTTCAACTGTTGTTGCTGCTGCTTGAAACCAGCATGTGCCGTGTATAGTCTAACAGTGAACTTAAATACAGCAAAACATAGCAATAGAACTATGGGAGATGAAAAGAAAATAGGTTCTAATGGCATCATGTGAGCCCTGACCAGCGCTTGAAGACCTTCCTTTTCCTTTCAGTTATGTACTGTAATCCAATAAATCCATAGCTTAATTGCTCCATTTTGTAATTAAGTCACTCTGTATAGTCTGAGGGCTGGATAACAATATTTTCTAAGTTTTGCACACCAAAAGAAGATGCATAAACTTAAAGCATAATTCTTACTTATCAAAATACATGAATGAGTTCTAGAACTGTGGCTACATGGCCATTAAACTCTGTTTTTAATTCAACAAATATCACATGCCTATTCTAAGATTATACTAAATGCTGAATCCAGCAAAATTAGGGCAGCTCAGAAATGGAAAATAAATGCAATCACTTACATGTTTCAATTTGCTCAGTTGATATATCTAGCTCTGTTTGAAATTTTTATAACAAAACATTTAAAGAGCATTTTAGTAGCATAACTATTATTGACCCAACTCCCTCCTAGAAGACTGAAGGTCAGGCTGGTGTTATAAGAACAGGGATGGGAATTTAAATAAGGCCTCCTGTGGCTGATAAAGGCAGATATAAGAAAGATCCCAAAAATAGCTTCCAGAAAGAAAGTTGAGGCTAAGAAACACAATCTCATCAAAGCAACAATACATATAAGGGGAATGGGCACAGGATGAAACAGAAATAAGTGGGAGCCAATGGAGAAATCAGCAGCAACCTGCTAGAACAGAAGATGGAAGGAGATGGAGAATCTCTAAGACCCTATTTATTACATTTTTAATCAACACCTGAGAAAGGTGAGAAATGATGTCTATTTTAGAAAAACAGTAAAAGGGCCAGCTGCAGTGGCTCACACCTGTAATCCTAACACTCTGGGAAGCCAAGGCGAGTGTATTGCTTGAGCTCACTAGTTCAAGACCAGCCTGAGCCACATTGAGACCCCATCTCTAAAAATAGGCAGGTGTTGTGGTGGACACTTGTAGTCCCAACTACTTGGGAGGCTGAGACAAGACAATCACTTAAGCCCAAGAATTGAGGTTGCTGTGAGCTGTGATGCCACAGGACTCTACTGTGGGTGACAAAGTGAGACCCTGTGGAAAGAAAAAAAGAAAGAAAGAAAGAAGGAAGGAAGGAAGGAAGGAAGGAAGGAAGGAAGGAAGGAAGGAAGGAAGGAAGGAAGGAAAGGGAAGGAAAGAACAAACCACCTATGGCTCAGTGGGTAGGGTGCTGGCCCCATATACCGAGGGTGGGTTCCAGCCTGGCCCCTGCCAAACTGCCACAAAAAAATAGCCTGGTGGTGTAGCCAGTGCCTGTAGTCCCAGCTACTAGGGAGGCTGAGGCAAGAGAATCACCTAAGCCCAGGAGTTGGAGGTTGCTGTGAGCTGTGGGCATTCTACTGAGGGCAGTAAAGTGAGACTCTGTCTCTACAAAAAAAAAAAAAAAAAAAAAAAAAGGAAGGGAAGGGAAGGAAAAAAAGGAAGGAAGGGAAAGAAAGAAAGACAGTTGAAAAAAACTGGCAAGCCATCTTTTCATTTTTACTATTTTAGTGAAAAAAAAATCACTCATCCAAATGAAAATCAAAGAAGAGAACCCACAAATTTCTTATCTTGTTATAAACTGTTTCTTTATATTGTGAGAAATGGCAAATTAGCAATCCACATCTACTCCCAACTTTTCTAGCAAGCCCTCTAGTACTGCATAGGCTAGAAAGCTAAACCTGTCTTTCTACCCCTTCCAATGTCCTGTCACCGGCTTTGTGAGGCAATTGCCATGAGCTCTTGTACTCCACAGTTCCATGGCAGCCTCTTGATTCCCACCTTTCTGATTAACTAGCAGCTAAAATTTCAGGCCAGTTCACCAGTATTGTTCTGGGAGTCACTCCAACAAGTTCCTGAGCTCACTACTCCAATTTTATAAGGACCTAATTCCCTTTTTTTTTTTTTTTTTTTTTTTTTTTGCAGTTTTTGGCCAGGGCTGGGTTTGAACCCGCCACCTCCAAAATATGGGGCCAGCACCCCACCCCTTTCAGCCACAGGCGACGCCCTATCTTTTTTTTTTTTTGAGACAGAGTCTCACTTTGATATTAATGCCCTTAGTAGAGTTCTGTGCCATCATAGCTCACAGCAACCTCAAATTCTTAAGCTCAAGTGATTCTCTTGCCTCAGCCTCCCAAATAGCTGGGACTACAGGTGCCCACCACAACATCTGGCTAATTCTAGAAACAAGGTCTCACTCTTGCTCAGGCTGGTCTTGAACTCTTGAGCTCAACAATCCACCACCTCAGCCTCCCAGAGTGCCAGGCCAAGCCTGGCCTTATCTCTCTCTTTTTAAAAGAGCTAGGATGATTTCCACTTCCTGCAACTCACCTCTGAAGCATCTACTTCTAAACCATTATAGATTTGTGATGATAAACAAGTAAAACCAAAGATGAATCTCATTTATGGGAAGGTGTCATTTGAGCACAAAAAATAGTACTGAGATATAGTGTGTATGCAAGTAAACAAAGTAGTGAAGAATATAAATCTCTGCAATAGCCAGTAAGATTGTGTTATTGTCCTCAGGTAGACAAGTTCCCACAGGGCAAACTTTCATAATGCCAACTCACTCATTTAGCAGTGTTAGTCAAGTTAATGATGTCACTTGTACTCACTTGTTTTAATTTACCTATTGCACACTTAGACCCAATGTGAAATATTAATGAATTGAATAGGTCACCAAATACAGTGGTCTGGATGCATCTGTTTGTAAAAGATTATGAATCAGATTAAAATCCTTATTTGGCACAAAGCCAGGGAAACCATACCCTTCCTTTATCCACAGGTCCATCCACACTTTTCAGAAAAGAACTGTTAAATAAACCCAGGTTATAATTATTAGAAAGCATTACTCATTAAAATATACAGATCACTACCCATTTTTCTCATTAAGAGGACAGCAAGGAATAAAAGTTATAAAATGCTATCAAAGTAGATATATCTACTTCTCATTATTGAGAATCCTAGGAGAAAAAGCATTACCAAAGAGAAAATCATCCCAATTTCTCCAATTTAGTCATTGACAGCTAAAGAAGTAGAATGCATTCCTATTGTTTAGTTTCTCTAAATGTCTTATCATCTTATTAACAACTCTGTTCTATTAAGATAGTTATTTCACAGAGCATTTCTGCAACAAGGTAGCATGGCAATCAAACTCAAATCCATATTCTACAGCTCTGTGAGTTTCCCCCTAAACTATCATTATTGATCCGGTTAGAAGTAAGAAATTTAAAATGTAAGCACATGTCAAGTGTAAAGAGCTACCAAAAACAAATTAAAGGGTCTAGTTTATCACAAATACCACATGTGATTCTAAGTACTTTAGACTGTATCGTCCCACTGCTATAAAATGAATTCTTAATGTGTGTGTATCTGTGTGCAAAATGTATTTACACACAGTACCAATATTTGAAGATGCAGTCAATTTAGAATATTTTAAACAATATAATAAACTTGTTAATTGTTCTTTTTTTTCGTTCTTTTATTTTTTTTTTATTAAATCATACCTGTGTACATTAATGCAATTGTGGGGTATAATATGCTGGTTTTATATACAATTTGAAATATTTTTTATCAAACTGGTTAAATAGCCTTCCTGACATTTTCTTAGTTACTGTGTTAAGACATTTATATTCTACATTTAGTAAGTTTCACATGTACCCTTGTAAGATGTACCGTAGTTGTGGTCCCACCAATTACCCTCCCTTCACCCACCCTTCCTCCTCCCCTCCCCTTCCTATCCCCTTTCCCCATATTCTTGGGCAATAATTGGGTTATAGCTTTCATATGGTTTCATAGTAGGGCTGAGTACATTGGATACTTTTTCTTCCATTCTTGAGATACTTTGCTAGGAAGAATATGTTCCAGATCCATCCATGTAAACATGTAAGAGGTAAAGTCTCCATCTTCCTTTAAGGCTGCATAATATTCCATGGTGTACATATACCACAATTTATTGATCCATTCATGGGTCGATAGGCACTTGGGCTTCTTCCATTACTTAGCAATTATGAATTGGGCTGCAACAAACATTCTGTTACAAATATCTTTGTTACAATGTGATTTTTGGTCTTCCTCATATATACCTAGTAGAGGAATTGTAGGATCGAATGGCAGGTCTATTTTTATTTTTAGTTATTTTTATTTTTTTAATTTTTTTAATTTTTTTTATGATGGACCATGTTTTCTATTTATTTTTGTTTAATTTTTTTTTGGGGGGGGGCAGGTCTATTTTTAGATCCCTAAGTGTTCTCCAAACATCTTTCCAAAAGGAATGTATTAGTTTGCATTCCTATCAGCAGTGTATTCTCTTTTCTCCACATCCACGCCAACATCTCTGGTCTTGGGATTTTGTGATGTGGGCTAATCTTACTGGAGTTAGATGATATCTCAAAGTGCATTTCTCTGATGATTAAGGATGATGAGCATTTTTTTATATGTCCATAGGCCATGCACCTGTCTTCTTCAGAAAAGTTTCTCTTCAAGTCCCTTGCCCACCCTGAGATGGGATCAGTTGTTCCTTTCTTGCTAATATGTATGAGTTCTCTGTGGATTCTGGTTATTAAACCTTTGTCGGAGACATAACCTGCAAATATCTTCTCCAATTCTGAGGGCTGTCTGCTTGCTTTACTTACTGTGTTCTTGGCTGTGCAGAAGCTTTTTAGTTTGATCAGGTCCCAGTAGTGTATTTTTGATGTTGCTTCAATTGCCTGGTGGGTCTTCCTCATAAAGCGTTCGCCCAGGCCAATTTCTTCAAGAGAAATCTTCCCTGCACTTTCTTCTAGTATTTTTATAGTTTCATGTCTTAAGTTTAAATCTTTAATCCAGTAAGAGTCAATCTTAGTTAATAGTGACAGGTGTGGATTCAGTTTCAGTCTTCTACAGGTCACGAGCCAGTTCACACAGTACCATTTGTGAAATAGAGAATCTTTTCCCCATGGAATGTTTTTAATTGGTTTGTCAAAGATCAAATAACAGTAAGTACCTGGGATCATCTCTTGGTTCTCTATTCTGTTCCATACATCTACCTTTCTGTTTTTGTGCCAGTACCATGCTGTTTTGATCACTATCAATTTATAGTATAGTCTGAGGTGTGGTAGTGTGATTCCTCCTGCTTTGTTTTTATTTCTGAATAATGTCTTGGCTATTTGAGGTTTTTCTGATTCCACATAAAACAAAGTATTATTTTTTCAAGATCCTTAAAGTATGACAGTGAAGCTTTAATAGGGATTGCATTAAAATTGTATATTACTTTGGGTAGTATGGACATTTTAACAATGTTGATTCTTCCCAGCCATGAGCAAGGTATGTTTTTCCATTTGTTAACATTTTCAGCTATTTATTTTCTTAGACTTGCATAGTTCTCTTTATAGAGACTTTTCACATCCTTCATTAGATGAACTCCCAAATATTTCATCTTGTTTGGCACTACTGTGAACAGAATAGAGTCCTTGACTGTTTTTTCAGCATGACTATTGTTGGTATATATAAAGACTACAGATTTATGAATGTTGATTTGGTAACACAAGATGCTCCTGCATTCCTTGATCACTTCTAAGAGTTTTGTAGAAGAATCCCTGGTGTTTTACAGATATACAATCATATCATCTATGAAGAGTGAAAGTTTGATCTCTTCTGACCCTATATGGATACCCTTGATTGTCTTTTCTTCCCTAATTGCAATGGCTAAAACTTCCATTACAGTGTTAAAGAGCAGTGGAGACAATGGGCAACCTTGCCTGGTTCCTGATCTGAGTGGAAATGATTTCAATTTAACTCCATTCAATGTGATATTGGCTGTGGTTTTGCTGTAGATGGCCTCTATTAGTTTAAGAAATGTCTCTTCTATACCAATTTTCTCAAGTGTTCTGATCATGAAGGGATGCTGGATATTATCAAAAGCTTTTTCTGCATCAATTGAGAGAATCATATGGTCTTGTTTTTTAATTTGTTTATGTGCTGAATTATATTTATAGATTTACAGATATTGAACCAGCCTTGAGACCCTGGGATAAAACCCACTTGGGTCATGATGTATAATTTGTTTGATGTGTTGCTAGATTCTGTTTGTTAGGATCTTGTTGAATATTTTTGCATCAATATTCATTAATTATATTGGTCTATCATTTTCTTTTCTTGTTGGGTCTTTTCCTGTTTAGGGGATCAAGGTGATGTTTGCTTCATACAATGTATTGGGTAGTATTCCTTATTTTTCTATATTTTGGAAAAGGTTGAGTAATATAGGTACTAGTTCCTCTTTAAAGGTTTGGTAGAAATCTGATGTGAAGCCATCTGGTCCTAGGCTTTTCTTTTTAGGGAGATTTTGTGTAGTTGATGCTATTTCAGAACTTGATATAGGCCTGTTCAACCTTTCCACTTCATTCTGGTTAAGTCTAGGAAGGTGGCATGCTTCCAAGTATTGGTCTATTTCCTTTAGATTTTCATATTTCTGAGAATAGAGTTTCTTATAATATTCATTAAGGATTTTTTGAATTTCTGAGCAGTCTGTTGTTATTTCATCTTTACCATTTCTGATTGATACAATTAAAGATTTTACTCTTTTTTTCCTTGTTAGTTAGCCAAAGGTTTATCTATTTTATTGACTTTTTCACAAAACCAACTTTTTGATTTATTGATCGGTTGTATAATTCTTTTGTTTTCAATTTCATTTAATTCTGCTCTAATTTTGGTTATTTCTTTTCTTCTGCTGGGTTCAGGATTGGAATGTTCTTCTTTTTCCAGTTGCTTGAGATGTCCCATTAAATTGTTAACTTCCTCTCTTTCCGTTCACTTAAGGAAGGCTTATAGTGCTATAAATTTCCCTCTTAAGACTGCGTTTATGGTATCCTAGAGGTTCTTTTTTTTTTTTTTTTTTTAATTGTATACTATCACCTGTGACAATTTTTATTTATTTATTTATTTATTTTCAGTTTTTGGCCAGGGCTGGGTTTGAACCTGCCACCTCTGGCATATGGGGCCAGTACCCTCCTCCTTTGAGCCACAGGTACTACCCTAGAGGTTCTTATAATTCCTGTCTTCAGTGTCGTTTTGTTCCAAAAATTTGGTAATTTCCTTCTTAATCTTGTCTCTGACCCAGCTATTATTCCACATAAAGTTATTAGTTTCCATGGTTTTTTGTTTGTTTGTTTTTTAGACAGAGCCTCAAGCTTTCACCCTGGGTAGAGTGCTGTGGCATCACAGCTCACAGCAACATCCAACTCCTGGCCTCAAGCAATTCTCCTGCCTCTGCCTCCCAAGTACCTGGGACTACAGGCATCCACCACAATGCCCA